>JAOXYD010000008.1:16561018-16578261 GCA_028565735.1 Pinacopodium congolense | reverse complement strand
TTAGTGGATGATTTTTTTAAGATAAGATGAAATAATAGTGGTTTTGATGCATAACTTGATTTAATTGCCACCTATAGATGTTTTTTTGCCTCTAATAACAACTTATTAATGTTAAGCACCCTATAAGGGATTCTTTTTTATGATAATTGTGGTATGATGTTTTTAAGGAATTAAAAGAGATTTCCATTGTGATTCAATTGATTATGGATAGTATGTGTTGTTTTATTTAGGAATATTATTGTTATAGGTGCTTAAGGAGGTTTACATGTTAATTGTGATTCATGAGCACCTCTTTATCTTTCCCTTTATCCTCAATTGATGAATTCAACATTTTATTCTTATACTTTAGATAAAATGGCTGATGAGTTTAAATGGTTCATAAGCCTAAGGATTAAGTAACTGTACAACACATTAGATGATTTAGTGTTTTGAGTACAATTATCCTTTATATGCTTATTGTAATACTTGTAGATCATTTTATGGCTTACGGATTATGAGTTTTGGGTATGCATATGGTTAGTCCCACTTGCGTTAGTAGTATTTGTAACAAGTTCAATGGAGGAGTACTAAACCATATGGAGTAAGTTATGCAGCTTCCTCATTATTATCCATCCTCCCCTAATGATGCTTGATGGAGCTAGATTTAGCATTAAAGTTTGATTGTCAATTGTTTTATTTGTTCTTTCATTTTTATTTCCCTTCATAATGGCTCTTTAACATTTACATCATGTAGGATTTCCATTTTTTGTGATATTTTGTTAATCTTGATCTAATCTTTTGGAAAAGCTTATATTTAATGATGATATTGAAGATAGAACAAGCTTAGATCCCCTTTATCCAAAGTCTTCAAGTCATATAGAATGGAACAAACTTTCTTAAACCATGCCTATAAGTGGAATTTAATTTTTAAGAGAGTTTTGTTCTCCTTTCCTCTGTAGCACTTCATACACTTTATTTGTTTTGCTCCTTTAAATTGAGGATAATTTGGTTTAAGATGGCGGTGGGGAATGGGGGAGGGGGAAGATGAACATAACATGTTTTTTCAAATATTGACACACTTAATTTGTTGTGAGTTCAATGGGAATGACTTGAATATCTTATCTTGGAATGATGAAGTTGAGAGTTGATTATTAATTATGGCATTTGAAACTAAAGTTGAGAGTTGTTCCAATTTGAAACTAAAGTTGTGCTTTGTGTTAATAGTAACATCCTTAAACAAGTTTGCATGATAACCCATATAATACAACTTAGATGGTTGATATTATACATTAAGGAATGATTATTTACTAATAATGTGATTGTGTGTGATAACAATTTTTTGTCATCAAAGAATTATGATGTGTAAACTAATTCAAAGGCATTGATCGATATTTATTTTTGGTTAATTAACTCTCAACTCTTGATTGATGTTATTTAATTAAGTTGTTGCTATTTTTTTTACTTAATTAACTCTCAACTCTTGATTGACATTATTTAAATGGATATTTAAGTTATTTCTTGAGGACAAGAAATAACTCAGGTGTGAGGGTATTTGATAGCTCCTAAAATATACATATTTTTGGGCATAATTTAATGATTGTTATATTTAGTTTTAAAGAAAAATCCATGTGAATCTTAGGCATATTAAGTTTAAATTCTTTGAATTAGATATTGCTTATATGTTTTATATGTTTCATCATGTTTCATGGGACTTTGAAGAGTAATTAAATGTATCTTTCAATCTTAAAATGAAATGGGAGCAACTTAGAAAGTAAGAATATCATGTTGAGAAACTCCATATCAAATTTCATGACAAACAGATAAATAACGGAAGAGATATCATGAAAAGATCAAAGGAGCAAGAAATTGGAAATATCATGGCCAAGATCACAATTGTTATCCATCCAACTTTACTTATGATTATTTGATAGAGAAAATAATGGTCGTGATCTTAGTCGTGATATCCGCAAACTCCAATAACCTAGTTTAGTTTATTTTTGAGATATTCTTACCTTTAGACACCTCTAAGTAGTCGTCAAGAGAAAAAAAAAACAAGTCCTAAACCATCTCTAAAGGTTTTCGTACAAGATTAAAGGAGAAGAAGGGATCAAAATGCATCAATCCAAAGCTTAAGGATGGGATTTCACACAAGTATCATCAAAGAGCTAAGGGTTCAAGATATACACTATGAGTTTTTTTTATTTCCTTTCTGTTTATAATTGTTGTCATTATTTTACAATGTTTTGAAACTAATTTTCTCATAAGATTTAGGTTTTACTAAACTTTAATATGTAGTATTCTTTGTTATCTTGATTTAATGTTAGATTTCCAAATTGTATGTTAGATTTATTTATGGATATTAATGATATTAGTTATTGAATGTTACGTGAACGTAAACTTTGATTCCAATGATTTAACTGTGTATGTTTGAATTGAGAAATCAAATATATGCTTAAATCACTCCGTAAATAATGTAACTTGTATAGGGATCTAGGGATAGGCTTACATAAGATCTTTGGATTAGATGTAAGATTAATCGAAATAATAAGTTCCACATAACAAATTAATGTATTTAATTGATAAGTTAAGATAGAGAAAAAGTTTGCTTAACTTACCAAATTGAATAGAATTGCATAACTTGATAGAGAGTGTGATTTACTTCAGGGAATCTATGGTTTAATAAAATATGGAAAATGTGTTGAATCAAGGTTAAACAATGAATACGAATGCATCCTAGAAGGATTAATTACCCAGATCCTAACTTCATAATTGTGTTTAATTTTTGTGAGTCCTACTTGGCATTTACGATTAATTTTTTTATCTATTTTCTTTAAAAAAATCAATCAATCACTTTCCATTGAGTAGGTTAGATAATTTAAATAGTAATTCACTGATAATTGTAATCCTCGTGGATTTGACACCTAGACTCATAATAGCTATACTACATAGTGATATGTGTACTTGTCTTATTATGTGTTAGGTATTGTTTATTTGTGGTTCTATGATTTATTGAAATTTAGGCACATATATATGATATCACTAATCTATCCCCTGGTTGGAATACTTCCTTTACTAGTCTTATGATGACAAAACCCCCACTTTAAGTTATTTGGTGGTCCCAATTTCCATAAGAAGACCTTTTACTTATGATTTGCATCTCCTTTTAGAGAGAATACATAAAAAGATTCCCTATTAATGCTATAAGCAGCTCTTTACAATTAGTAGATTATAGTTAATAAATGTTATTATGAATAGCTTACATGTTTATTAGTCATCCCATTTATTCCTCTAACTAAATATCATCAAGTTTATAGAGTAACTGCTGAGAAGGTTTCTCTGGTGGGATGGTTGTTCTATAAAAAGCTAAAACTGAACTTAAGTGGTCTAAAATCAGTTTGTCAAAAGAATATGATGGTTTAGGTCTCCTTTCTATTAGAGTTACTAACAAACTATTAATGGTTAAGAGGATTTAGAGGCTTCTAAATGATAAGGCCTTTTTGGTAAGATAAATTCATTCCACTATTTATCAGTTGATTCTTTTTGGAATATTCAACCTTGTGTAATTCTTCCTAAACAATGGTCAACACGTTCAAGTTGAGTGAACATATTAGAGCTTGCTTTCCGACAGGATTAGCAATGGAAAATCCTCTTATTTTGACATGATAATTGGTTAAGTTTATATCCTTTGATTAATCATCCTATTTTTCATCCCTTCATGTCTCTCATTCCTTTTAATGTTAAAGTTACTAAATCATTAAGTTCATATACAAATCTACTAATTTTGATCCCAAACCCCAGCTTACTTTAGTAATTCTCAAATCTTATTCTCAATGAGGCTGTCAAGGGTTAGGTATCTTAGACAAAGTTTCTTTTATGGAGTTTCCCTAATTATTCTTATAGGGATGCCCTTCAACAACATGCTTCTAAAGTAGGATAGAGCAGGAAATTTTAGGCTAAACAAGCCTCTCCCTACATTTTTCACTTTTCGGCTCTCCTTAAAGGGTAAACTTAGCACTAGTGATCTTCTAAATAGGTTTATCTATATTAACACTACTTACATTCTCTATGGAAAGGAACCACAAAATATTCTATATTTGTTTTTTTAATTGCAAAGTCTCCTCATACATTTGGACATATTCAATAACTCTATAGTTCCTTGCTAGCATCCCTTTACTTTTAGGATATTTTCTACTAGGTAAAGTAATACAAACTTACAAAAAGGGTGACCTAGTAGTGATCAAGATCATTCTATGCAATATGATTCATGCTTTATTATGTTAAAGGAACCTCAAAAGATCATCAGAGTAAGAAGATTGGGGAAGAGAGGCTTTGGTAAGATCTAACTGATAAGATTAAAATGTAAATTCTAGCTCATCAAATCACCTTAAGTGCAACCTTAATGTGACACTAAAATGAAGATCAGTAGCTTGAGAGGATCTATCTAAGTTGAGAAAGGTTCCTTAGCTCTTCTTTTATCTTATAGTCATAAGGATATGTAGCTTAAGGGTGTTGTGGAACATGTTAAGGTTGTACAACTAGTGATGTTAACTATGATTTCAACATTTTTGTCTAATTGCTTGATTGCTTGCTATTATGTTTGCTTAGTTGTTTTTCCTTAAATCCTTGATGTAGCTCCTGTGGAGTGATTTTTTTATTTCAATCTAATTCTTTTATTTTCCTTAAAAAAATTCCTTACTAAAACATCTATTGATATAAATGTCTTCTTTCCCTATTTCAACCATTAACAAATGTCTTACTATTTTATGGATGTAAGGACTACTATAAAGAACTTGTAAGTTTCAATTTTTTTAAAAATTCACCATGTCTTGTCATACCATTAAACTAAATTCGGTGAAGGATGGCTTTAAATGACAAAACATGTAAATTGGATAGGAAAAATAGCCAAGAAATGACATGTTTTAAGGTTTTTTAGGATGTCTATGTCGTTTGACACTACTCTTTTGACATAATTTTTTTATGTATATTTCATTATTTATAAATTGGTTCTCTTCTCATTCTTTACATGAGTTACTCTAGTTTATAAATTTGCTAAGTGTTGTCTTCTTTCTTTTTGGAGTCATATTATATTTATTTTACTTTTAAAACATTTTATTACATAAATCATTGCTTTTAATCATTTTACAAGTCCACGAGTTACTATCAAGTCATGTTTACAGGTACATTAAATCTATGGTTTCTAATCAATTATTTAGTAATTAAGGTATGTGTCTAATTTAATTTTATTTGAATGATGTTTTTTTTTTATTAATATAGGTTACAGGTTACAAGAATAGAGAAGATATTGCTATATGTAGTTAACAAAGCAATATTATGAGTTCCATCTATGAAATTTATTCATGAAATTATTAACAAATCTATACAATTAACTAATTACATGGTTGTTAGTAGGTTGATAGCTTTACGCATGCCACCAAAAGAAAGTTTAGAGATGTTGATCCTCATACATTTAAGTTGTCTTTTAAACTAAGAGGACCTAAGTTCAAAGTACAATCATGCATAATTTTATAACAATCACAAGTTGAAGCAAAGAAGAGTAGAGCATCATTGTTAAGAAGTGGATAGTCATTATAAGAGTAAGCTTTTCATTCCAATACATATGAAGGAAGCAATGTGGTTTATAATTAATCATTCTAAATGTGATGAAAGGAATTTTTTTATATCTTTATTCACGTCGGAACTAATTCCTTTTCACATATATTTTATATATGAACTTTAAGCCATACACATGTTGGCTCATCAATGTGTAAATACTTAGCAATATTTTGTTAATACAACCACTAGCTTTATCTTACATGAATGAAATTAATTTCACCATTCACTTTACATTAAAAATAATAAGTATTGATTGCACATCAACTTAAACATGAATTTGAAAAAATTAACATTGTAATCATGGATTTTCATCTATATTACCAAACAATGTCATTATAAATGTTAATAAACAAACAATTTAACAATTTAACCATTTCCTTATAACGTAATTGAAAATTACAACCATCAAAAGTACATCAAATCCTACTCCAATATAAATTAACATAAATTTCAACTTTTTTTTCTTTCAACAAAAGTTTAATTTATTTCTTCATGAACTTTATTTTCTCCTCAAGCTCCTTAGTTTTCTTTAGTTCAAAATGAGAATCAACTTTAGTTGTGCTTGTTTTAACCTCCTTTTTCAATATATCCACTATTGTCCTCGATTTATAAATCACTCCAATAGCTATTGCAGTAATTTGTCATTGTATCACTTGAAAAAAATCACATTTCTTGACATGAAAATAAATTATTTTAACCATTTTATATAAGATATGAGATTCTTTAATTTGCAAACAAATTAAAACTTTCTCACCGGATATTAAAGCATTTATAAAATCTCCTCTTTGGAGTATAATTACTCTAAAAAGTTCTTAGTAAGGCATTTAATCCATAATAGCAAACCACACGCTGGGTATTTGAGCTAAATGCCGTATAAATTGAAGATGGGGATGTCATAGACATTATGCAAATAATAACCTTAGCCCATATGTCTATTAGTTTTATATTTAATCCAACAAATAAAAAGGTTTATATATGAATCAATTTTCTTTGAATTAATGGAAGTTTTAAAAACCATTTGAATCGTGGCTTCAATAAGAATAATGGACATTTTTTCCACAAAAAAGAAAAAGAATAATGGACATAGATCTAGGCTGGTGATTTAGAAATAGTGTCACATATGAAGATAGCAATAAGTGACCAAAAATACCATTTAAATAGTGTCACATATGAAGAGAGCTGGAAGTACTAAAATGCAAATAATACATATCAATACTAGAAAATTACAAGACTAAAAATCTACTAAAAATCCACCCATAAAACTTATCAAGCACAATCCTTTCAAAATTAAGAAGAAGAATATAGAAAAAAAAATCTTTAATTTTAACTTTTGTAACAAAAATGGAAAGAAGTGTTTCCAAATCTTTCCATAACACTCTTAAATTTTTTGTCGATAGCTTCAAAAGGCTGCTATTCTAAGCTGATAATTGTAAACACTATAGGTCATTCTGTTTTTACTTTGTTAATTATTGTGAATAATGGTAATACATATAATCGAAGCTTCAAAAGTAAGATACAATGCAGAACAACAAATGTTGAGAAAAGGTATGCGGATTAAAAGCATATGAAAATAATTGCCGCAGTCTAGTAAGGACCTAAGTACGGATACATATGAAATAGACCCAGAGTTGGCCTAAATGCACGCGAGCGAAGGAGACGAAGACAAGGCACTGTTCGTTGGTCGACGGTTAGGAAGAATAAAATGCAAAGCACTAGTATCACTTGAAACTTAAAAATCACAATTAGCATCATATAACTTTTGATTTTTCAAAAAAAAAAAAAAGAATCATATAGACATATTAGATTTTTATGGGTTCGAAATTAGTATCACTTTATGTATGTATAATTATATTAAATTTTGTTGTCCATTTTATTACTTTTGAATGGCGCTTAAAACTTCAATTTGTTCTGATCAAAGATTTTTTAATCAATAGTAATTGAGAATTAATTACGCAATAAATCATCTATTAATCACTAAATTATCTTTATATACTACAATCATCTAATAAATGCATTTTATATCAAATAATTTATTAGGTTGCGTTCAAAATATATCAATCCCTACATCAAGTGTTTTTCTGGTCTTAAAAAATTAATATTCACACATTCAATTTTCATATAAGTTCTTTTACAAGCATGTGAGTAATTTTTTAATTTCAAAAATTTTAAAGGTTATTTAGTGATTTGATGTCTTTTAATCTATAAAAAAATCCTTATAAATTAATACTTGATAGTTGATTAATTTCTATTATATAATTTCCATATAGGTTAATAATCTAAAGTAATAATTCTATTCATAAGTTAATGATTTGTTAAATTACAATATGCTTGAAAATGTTAATTTTTTTAAAATATGACTTTATTGTAATATATATATATATATTGAAATTTAAATATAGTTAGATCCTCTCTGTATTTTCTTGGTGCATTTAAAATTTTGGGGGTTGAACTATCAAATTATAATAAATATAATGAGTTGGATAGATGTTGAGTATTCCAAACTGCACAATACCTCACCAGCTGATTATTAGATTGATATCTATCAGCTAGATGCTATGTATTTTACTCTTGGTAGTTAGATGACCTGTCTTTTATAATAGTGATTCTCTCCATTACAGGTGGTTAACTATAAAGCTGTGCTGTAATCCTTAAGGGAGTGTATTAAACTCTTCTTTGATTAATTAATTTGTTTCATTTTTCCAAAAAAAAAAAGGGAGTACATGAACTCCATAGTAGAATTCAATTATATCACTAAAAATAAAAATAAAAATATAATATCTTAAATATATATTTATTGAACTGCGAATCCGTTATATTAGTAAAGAACTAATATGATAAATTAATAGTTCATTTAATTAATAAAATTTGAATACTCCTAATGCTATTAATTTGTAGAGATTGTAGTCCATTTATGTAAGTATTAGAAAGGAAAATAAATTCCGTTTGTGTTGTTGTCACAGTGTCTCCATGAATAAATGTGTGCAGCCGACTGATTGTGTATGGTACAAGAGAATTGCTTTTGAAGGACATAAATTCAAAGGAGCCAAATTCTTCACAACAGTCTAAATAAACTCCGGAGCTGTAGACGCCTACTTTTAGTTTGACGAGTCCTGCGCTTGAGTTGCTTTAACATGTCCCAACAGGATTGTCATGACAATCGGACCTCGGCCATATTCGAATCTAATAATAGATTGAATTTAACCTTTCCTTTTGGAACTTAAGCAATTAATAACTCGGATAAAATGAGTTCAATTTGGAATTTACCTAGACAAAGATATCGAATCAAGCGGCTATAGTCAAGTGGGTCTGTCTATATCCAAACAAAACATGGATCTAATAGTGATGGTGTCAGATATAATCAAGCTGAAGTTCAGGAGCTCCGCTGGCCTCCTAAGGGCCGTTTGGTATTGCTGTGAGTTGTGGTTTTTAGTTGTAATTTTGATATATTTGTATTAGTTTTTGTATTTTATCCTCGATTTCTGTGCTGTATTAGTGTGTTGTCTTTATCGATTTTTGTGTTAAAAATCAAAACCAAAAACTATAGCCATACTAAATAAGCCTTAAAATTTCTCTCTCTTTGATCAGTTGAGAAAGTCATCAAAATCATCAATGTTGATACATCTAACTTTACATGCTTATCATTCATGCTGAACATGGATCACACGAGATTTAAATTACTACAAGTCAATAATAATTTTAATAGAAATTTTGAAATGTTGGATAAGGTAGAACTTGAAATAGTTTATGTTGAGGTTATACTTGATTTTGGTAACTCAAAAAGGAGAAAATTATCTCATCATGAACCTTGGTCTTGTGTGACTCGCGGTGCCATGTAAATGAATTTTTAATATAAATAAACACACATTAGCCCATTTAAATAAATAAAATATTGAGGGTTAAAATGATAAAAAAAACATGAAAGGCATAGAGCATCTCGATGAAAAAGGTTGAAGTATCGATGAAAAGGGTTGGCATGTCGATGAAAAAGGGCTTTTCAAAGAAAAAGGCTGGCTTTCGCTTGTCGGTGGATAGTTTCCATTTGCTGGTCTTTTTTGGCTTTTTTGTTTGGTCGCTATTACGTTGCCATCGCTGTTTGTTAGTGTTGTGTGTATAATTTTAGCTGTAGATTACAAAACCTAAAAGGTAAAGATGTTCTTTGTGAATAAACTTCAATTCCTTCATTCATGTTTAAGTATTTATGACACTGTTTCATTGTTATAACTATCGTCGGTTGATTTATTATGCTGTCAAATTCGTTGTATTTCACTTAAAAGGGATTTGATGAATGTAGTTGATGCAGGAAAAGAGTGATGAAGAGAGTTGTGGAAGCTAAGCGAGCTAATGGAAATTGGAATTGTGTTGTAAGGAAATAGAAGACTAGAAATGTCGTCGCTTAGATGACTGTATAGATAGTAGAGAAAAAATGTCATTGTACTAAAGGTCACATGTTTGATGTAAACGGGTTTAATAGTAATGACTATATGAGTCGTTAGTTATGAATAACTATAATAATGAATTTTTAATAAGAATTTCAATCTCTATTTTCCCTCTCCTTTGATCTTCTTCTTTTATGATTCTTGAATCCTAAGTCTAATTCGCTTCTTAACTCTTCTACATAAAATTACTCTATTAAATTGGTATTAGTCGATCGACACTAGGCAACGCAAGTCATGCAAGATCATGGCTTAAGACACTCTATCACATGACTTGTGAAAATTGGAGAATCAAATACAAGAACTCAAGGCAAAGTATGGACAGACTCTAGAGGAGTTAAAAAATATGATTGCGCAACTACAAGTAGTTAGAGATCGTGAATCCTGAAATAAGGAGGAGGATAGATAGGTCCCTAAGATGTAAAATGATGAAAATTTGGGAATGAATGGGTACAACATGCCCACCAAATTCATAAAAGTGGAGTTCTCAACTTTTAATAATGAGGACTTACAAAATTGGATTTTTAAGAGTGAGCAGGTTTTTGTGTTAGACAAAACTCTATCAAAAGTGAAGGTAAGAATAACTGCAATGCATTTGGAAAGGGGAAGCATTATCATGGTACTAACTATATTTGAGGAATAGGGTTACGGTGGGTCTAATTAGTTGGGTGAATATTTAATTTCTTTGGAACAAAGATTTAGGCATAATGTGTTTGATAATCTAATTAGGGAATTAAAAGGGTTAAGGCAAAAATCCATCGTAAAGGACTACTACAGCAAGTTTGATGCTTTATCTGACATATTAATGATACCAGAAACTTATCTTGTGAGTTTTGTCTTAAAGGATCTCAAATTAGAAATTGAATATTCGATAAAGATATTCAATCATAGAAACTTGCAGCAGGCATATGAAGCTGCCAAGAAACAAGAACTAGTATTTGAACATTGTGCTTTAGCTTACAAAGGCCAATGGAGAAGTTATCAGTTTGGAGTTCTAGGGCTTAATTAGAGATTAGCAAGAGATTTTACCGAAGCCTATGGGAAATTCTACATAGGGCAAGACTACGAAAACCACAAGTAATCGAGAGATTAATGAAAAAAGGGTAAAGGGCCTATGTTTTTGGTGTGATGAGAAATTTACACTAGGCCTAAAATGAAAGAAAAGACAAATTTCAAATGTATATAGTGCACGAAGTAGCAACAGATGAAGTTAAAAAGGAGACTATCGAAAGTGATCAATCTCATACTATTTCTATATAAGTGATGGTAGGCGTGCCCACGGCTATTTACAATAAAAAAGAAGGTAAGAGGTTCTTTTAAAGGAAAACCAGTACATGTATTGATTTAGGGGAGGGGGGTACATATAATTTCATTGATGAGACTCTAATGGGAAGGATGATCGTGAAGTAGAACCAATAAAACCATTAATGATTTCAATTGGAGTTGGGCTTAAAATTTAGTGTAATCAATGTTACAAAACTATGAAATGGATGATGGCTAGACATTCCTTTCAATTTAAAGCACTAATCATCAAAATTAGGGGTAATGTTATAGTTTTAAGGGTCTAATGGCTGGCTCGATTGAATGAGATCATGTGTAACTTCAAGGAGGGAACTATGGTGTTTGAATGGGAACTTAAAAGAGTGAAGTTAAAATTTTGTCCTGATGAGAAAATTGTTAAATTATCTGAGGGCCGATTGAATCATAAGACAGATATCATGTGTAATTCTTATTATTACAAGAACATGACCAATTAGGATATGAGAGGTTACTTATTTGTGAATTACGTAGGATGGATCTAAGACTTGAAGGGGTTGAGGAAAGTCTACAGATACAAAAAGGAATTTAATAGGTGTTAGATTAATAAGTAGATGTATTTGCCAAACCAAGTAGGTTGCCACCAAGGAGGAAATGTGATCATAGAATCTTATTGAAGGAGGGCATGGAAGTTATGAACATCAAGCCATACCATTACGTAGTTGTGCAAAAAGAGTAATAGAAGAAATGATGAAAGACATGTTGCAACAAGGAATCATCTAAGAGAATGTTAGCCCCTTCTTTTTCCCTATGGTATTGGTGAAAAAGAAGGTAAATTATTAGAGGATGTGTATTGATTATAGAGCTCTAAATAATTGTACAGTCAAGGATAAATTCTCTGTTCCCTTAATATAGTCACTGATAGATGAATTGGTAGGAGCTACCATCTTTTCTAAGCTAAATCTCAGGTTATCACCAGATTTATATGTTGATGGAGATGTGTAAAAGGCAACCTTCAACTCATGAAGGCTACTATGAATTTTTGGGTATGTCTTTTGGCTTAACTAATGCACCTACAACATTTCAGAGTTTAATGAACTCCATTTTTAAACCTTACCTAAATAACTCTTTTTGGTATTCTTTGATGATATGTTGGTCTATAGTTCTTCCTTAAAGCTGTATTGAATCACCTGGAGCAAGGGATCGGGAACTCTTTGTGAAATGATCTAAGTGCATATTCAAGGCTCAGCAAGTGGAGTACTTAGGTCACTTCATTTATGCTGATGGGGTATCCACTGATCTTAGAAAGGTTGAAGCTATTAAGAATTGGTCACTTCCTTCTAGTCTGCGATAATTGAAGGGTTTTTTTTGGGGTTGACTGGTTATCACAGGAAGTTTGTAAGAGAGTATGGTCATATCAACAAACCTTTGACAGATTTATTGAAGAAAGATGCTTTCCAATAAACTGAATAAACCACAATTGCATTCAATGCTTTAAAGAGTGCACTAATGTCTGATCTAGTTCTAGAATTTCCTAACTTTGATGAATCTTTTGTTATTAAAGCTGATGCTTTTAGCAAGTGGTTAGGTGCAGTTCTAATGCAGATGGGCATCTAATTGCATATATGAGTAAGATATTGTCCCAAGGCTTCCTTCATTTGTCTACTTATGAAAAAGAATTGATAGTTGTGATTATAGCTATTAAACATTGGTCCCATTATCTCATTGGTAAGAAGTTTATTGTGCAAACTAACCATAGAAGCTTGAAGTATCTCATGGAGCAAAAAATTATAACTCCATTATAGTAAATTTGGTTACCTAAGTTACTGGGTTTTGACTTTGAGATTAAGTATAATAAAGGGAGTGACAATTCTGTAGCAGATGGTTTATCGCGAGCCAACAATGGGAAATTATAATATATGCTTGTTTCTAACATTCAAACTAAGATGTTATAAGATATCCACTACAGTTGGGAAGCTGATGCTTATTTGTCCAATGTCCTTCAGAAGTTGAAGTAGGGAGAAAAGGTTAAGACATCCTATACTTAGAGCAATGATCTTTTATGTTTGAAAAACAGATTAGTTGTAGGAGCTACTACATCCTTAAGGAAAGTCATAGCTCTATTCCATAATTTAGCTATCAAAGGCCACTTAGGAATTCTAACTACTTATAATAGGTTGAGTCTCTATTTCTTTCTGGTAAAATATGCAGTAGCATGTTTAGGATTTTAATGTGATGGTAGCCAGTATAACAAGTATAAAGCTATAGCTATGCCTAGTAAACTCCAACCATTACCATTGCCTAGTCAACCATGGATTGATATGAGTATGGATTTTATTGAGGGGCTTCTTAAATCTCAAGGTTACATTTTTATACACTTTATTATTGATCGGTTCACTAAATATGGTTATTTCATTACCTTGGTTCACCCTTATACAACAGCTAAAATGGTTCGATATTCATTGATTACGTGTATAAATTGCATGGTATGCCTATGACTATTGTGAGTGATAGGGATCTAATTTTTCTTAGTCAAATTTGGCAAGAAATCATTAAGGCCAAATGTGTTTCTTTTGCTATATCTTTAACATACCATCCAAAATAACATGGTCAAATAGAAGTATTGAACAGAATGGTGGAAACATATCATAGCTATACGGGAGCTGACAACCCACATCGTTGGAGAAATTGGTTGTCTTTGGTAGAATGGTGGTTTAACACCTCTTTTCATGCCACTCTTAATTGCTCTCCATTTCAGGCTCTTTATGGTATGCCGCCTCCAATCCATACACCATATCTAGCAAGTCATTTTAGGGACTTGATGATTAATTAGAATTACGGGGCAAAGAGGGTGCTCTTCAGTTAATTAAGTTCCATGTCAAGTGACCTAAAAGCTAAATGAAACTTACTGATAAGTATCAATCTGAGCATCAATTTGATGTCTTTGATTGGGTGTATTTCAAGTTTCAACCATAGCATTATACTACTATAAGGGGGCGAACAAATTAGAAGTTATCACCTTTTTGTTATGGATCCTTTAAGAGTTTACAAAGAGTAGGCCATGTTGCTTATTGGATTGAATTTCCACCAACATCCAAAATTCACAATGACTTTCATACCTTTTAACTTAAGAAATTTGTTGCTAATACATCTATGGTTAAATCTCAACTTTCAAGTTAATTACAAGACGTCACTCGTTTTCCTATTGCTATTCCTAACAGATGACTAGTTCAATGCCATAATAAACTTGTTGTACAGGTCCTTGTATAGTGTTCTAATGGAGATTTTGATCATTCATGTGAGTTTTTTTTATGAGGCCTAGCAACATTACCCTGATGTAAATCTTAGGGACAAGGGTTTTTTAGGCGGTGGATAATTGATACAATAAAGGAGCAATGAAGAGAGTTATGGAAGTTAAGAGAGCTAACAGAAGCTGAAATTGTGTCACATGGAAGTAGAAGATTAGAAACATCGTCAATTTGATGGCTATATAGGTAGTAGAAAAATGATGACATTGTACTAAAGGCCACGTGTCTGATGTAAATGGGTCTAATAATAACAACTATATGTGACAGGCCCCTTTACTGATGATTAGATGACCTGCTCGGAACCTCACGAAAACTGTCTAGTTGATATCCAATCCAACTAGAAAGTTCTCCTAGGGTTAAGCCTTTTCCCTTTTTTTCTTAATAATTTAATGTCAATATAAAGAAAAGAAAAGGAATAGCAATGGAAGTTTATAAAAGAAACATTTATTAAAACTTTCAGCAGTATAACAACTGTTATTTAAAAATAAAAAATTTTAGGTTCCTAAAAATTAATTTAAAACACTTCTATCCACTTAACCAAAACACCACTGCTACTTTTGGACTTCAAGTCCATTTAGAAACAATCTCAAATGATCAAACACATTCTCACATTTAGTTAAAGAAAAGAACATTTATAAATGATCACATTCTCACAAACCAAGTTCATGACATGTTTACAAGGATGAATTATATGTAGTAAACATTTACAAGTTATATTGACATAAAATATGTTCAAAGTATGTTCACAATTATGCAATACAAGTAAAGCAAATGCACAAGCAAAATTGTCTACACAGTTGCACGTGACGAAGGTAGCTACTCAACTGGTGGAGGACCAGCTACTAAAGTCCCTGAGTATGCAGTTGGGAGGTTAAAATTAAAAAAAAAAGAATAGAAAATAAAGGGTGAGCTAAACGAGCTCAGTAAGTGTTATGATTTCCATTCAAAACATTTATACAAGCATTAACCTCCACAAAGAACAAAAGTAATTTCCTTTTCTTTTCAAGCAATAATCAATGTTCTAACATAACAAATTCATAAAATCAATGCACATGTAAGACGCAATCAAGTCTCCTTTTTTTTGTAAGGAAAACAGAGATGACAATCGATAATTTCATGAACTTTCTCTTTTAAAATTTTCTTTGCCATTTGGTACCATTAGGTGTAAGGCCACAGATCTGGTTCTATATCGCTTACTCGTGCCTGGCTAATCTCTAGTAACGAAGCTGATTCTGCATTGCTTACCCGTACTAGGTTAACTACTATATACCGATTGTTATGGAACTGGTTCTACATCGTTTACCCATAACAATGCTCGCCTGTAATAGTGCTAGTACAATATATACTCCACACATGTAGAGGGCAACTTATAAGCCATACTGACAGACATGACACCACCCATAATTAGTGACAGACACCCCTCAAACACTGCCATGCACTTTAAGACGTACTCTGATCAGTATAATTATATGTATAAAGACCCAACAACATACCATAAGCAAAAAAAACAATCAATACATGAACTTGACTCATTTCAGTAACAATTTAAATCATGTTAGAATTTCATAACAATGCCAATTCAAATCATATAAAAACCTCATTCCAATGTCATTGAAAATCATATACAAATTGCAGTTCAATGCTAATTAAAATCATATGTAAATCTCATTTCAATGTCAATTCAAATAAGGTGAAATTATGCTTTCAAATCTAAAATTATAACAACATTTATTTGTAACATTTCAATCAAATGAAACTAATCATATACATGCTTTTCATGATAAAGTAGAAAATATTTGTCCTTCATGAAATCAGTTTATAGATACACTCACAGTTTTGTCGTCTATTACCAAGCACACTCACGTGCTACGTGCCTCTTCTTGACATATATAAGCGCATTTCACTTAGATATTTATTTCCAATTTAGGAAATAAGGCATTAAAATTATATTTTCACCCTTTCTAATTTATAAATTTCTTCAAAACACTAGTTCCCTCAATTTAATCCACCATATCATGGTCATACATGATGAGTTATGGTTATGACCCATGTCCAAAATTCATACCTCCATTTGTTCCTTAATTTTCACATAGCAAATGGTCAAATTAAGATTTGAGGTCTTCTGGACATTTGTTTCCTTATGTCTCTAGTTTCTATAGCATTCCCAATCATGCCAATTGGACTTATAAATCGTGAAAAACATATCAATTATCACAAGCTATTTCAAAACAGGGGCAATATCAGGTTATCATTTTCATTCTCACTTTTCAGTATCATGCATCCAAAATTAGGTCTAAGTTTCTTCTAGAAAGTTTTAGTACTATGTCTTAGGTTTCATATTCAGATGGAATCACACAATTTGGAGGTCTATAGCCCAATTTATAGTTAAAAAACCATGTCTAGTTCAAGTGATCCGAGAACTAAATATAATCATTCACTAAACATAATTCATTCTCTTATCATATTCATCCCTTAAATGCTTCCAACTTATTATCTACTCCATAGCAAATCAAAGTTTATCATTTACCTTACATATTTCTCCCACTAAAAAGCAGCAAAACTATAAATTTAAGTTTGGGAAATTTACCAATTTATCTTCCAATCTCTTAGGAAATTGGTGAACACCAATCCTAGGTTAGAATTTCTTCAATTT
>JAOXYD010000008.1:16538204-16551201 GCA_028565735.1 Pinacopodium congolense | reverse complement strand
CATTGAATGGAATAATTAACCGAATTAAATACCGAAAACATTCCATAACCATCTTATTTTTAAATTGACCATGAAATACTCTAATTAAGGTTTTAGGTGCTTCAAAATTTTTTTGAATGGGTTCAAAATCATTAATACCCATTATTTTCTAAAAATGGTTTTTTTGTCCTAAACTTACGAAATTCTCGAAATTCATTCGTTTGGACTTGTTTTCGATTTGATTCGATGTCCTTTGACTCTAATACCTATTTTGGGTATTTTCATCTTTTTTTTTGTTTTTCTAAGACCCTTAACTCCCTATTCAAGTGAAAATAAAATTTACTCAGGTTCACTATACGTCTGAAGATACTATTTACCCATAATGAAGTCTATAAACATGTAGAAGGAAAAGTTCGGGGTTTTACAATCATCTCTCCTTAAAAAAATTTCATCATCGAAATTTAACTGAGCGTACTTGTTTGAAATAAATGAGGGTATAACGTATGTATTTGTTGCTCAGGTTCCCATGTAGCTTCCTCTATCAAATGGTTCCTCCATAATTCTTTAACCAGCAGAATGTTTTTGTTACACAGAACTTGTTCCCTACGGTCAAAGACATGTATTAGTTCTTCCTCGAAGGTCAAATCTTCTTTTAGGTTCACCGGTTGTTCTGTGATTACATGAGATGGGTCAGCTAGATATTTATGAAACATAGACACGTGGAAGACATTGTGAATTCTTGCAAGTTCATCTGGTAACCTCCATCGCTACGCCACTGGTCCAATCCTTTCCGTAACTTCATACAATCCTATATAACACGGACTTAGTTTACTGCATTTCCCAATTCTTAATAGGCCTTTCTAAGGGGAAATCTTAATAAATACCTTATCTCCAATTTCAAACACAAGGTCTTTACGTCGATTATTCGCATAGCGTTTTTGTCTATCCTGAGCAATCTTTAATCTATCCTAAATATTCTAGACTTTTTCTATTGTCACTTGCACGAGTTCGGGACCTATTAATTTTCTTTCTTCTACCTCGTCCCAATATATTGGAGTTTTACACTTTTTTCCATAAAGCACCTTATAAGGGGCCATGCCAATGTTGGACTGATAGCTGTTAGTGGTAGGTGGGTGTCCTAACTCCCTTTAAATTCGATGACACAAGATCTAAACATATCTTCAAGTGTCTGAATAGTTCTCTCTGACTGACCATCTATCTAAGGATGAAATGCCATATTAAACTTCAAATGCATGTCCAAGGCTTTCTGTAAGCTGGGCCAAAATTTAGATGTGAATTTAGGGTTACGATCTGAAATAATAGAGGTTGGTGCACGATGAAGCTTCACTATATCATCTACGTAAAGCTGGGCTAATTTATTTAAAACGTAATCATTTCTTATTGGAAGAAAGTGTGTGAACTTTGTTAATTTATCCACGATCACCCATATGGCATCGTGCCCTCTTTGACTCCGTGGAAGCCCTACAACGAAGTCTATAGTAATCTTTTCCCACTTCCATTCTGGGATTAGGAGGGGTTACATCATTCCTGTAGATTTTTGATATTCTGCTTTAACCTGTTGACAGGTTAGACATTTAGCAACAAATTATGCTATTTCTTTCTTCATTCCTCTCCACTAATAATGTTTCTTGAGGGTATGGTACATTTTTGTGCTACTTGAATGCATAACATAAGTTGAGGAGTGAGCTTCCTCTAAGATTTCTTTCTTTAGGTCCCCTATATCTGGCACGTATAATCGTTGTCCCCTCTATATGGTACCATCTTTTTGGATTGTAAATTCCATCCTTTGCCCATTCTTAACTTTAGTTTTCAACTTCATCAATTGGGGATCTTGTTTTTATCTCTCCCTAACATGGTCCAACAAAATGGGGCGGACATGAAATTTAGCCACTAATGCTCCTGAGTCTGCCACATTCAGTCTAACTCCCAAAGATTTCATTTCCACTAGAAGTGGAAGATATATGGTCTTCAGTTATGCTATTGAGTTAGTAGGTCTCCTACTTAAGGCATTAGCCACTACATTGGCTTTTCCAAGGTGGTATTCCAATGTATAATCGTAATCTTTTATTAATTCCAACCACCTCCTCTGCCTCATGTTTAGCTCTTTTTAGGTGAACAAATACTGTACCTCCATATTCTCAATGCAAAAACCACCGCTGCTAGCTCTAAGTCGTGGGTGGGGTAATTCTGCTCATGTTTCTTCAATTGTCTAGAAGTATAGGCTACAACCTTATTATTTTACACGAACACACCATAATCCCTGTCTCGAAGCATCAGTATATATTACAAAGCCATCACTTCCCATCGATAATGTAAGCACATGAGTTGTTGTTAATCTTTCTTTTAATTCATCAAAACTTCTCTGACAGGCATATGACCACTTAAACTTTTCCTCTTTCCTTATTAACTTGGTCAATGGGGTTGCTACTTTAGAAAATCATTCAACAAATTTCCTGTAGTAACCTTCCAATCCATTCTGTTACATTAGTGGGATTTCTCCAATTAGTAATAGCTTCAATCTTTTGGGAGTCCACACTAAGTCCTTCAGCTGATATGACATGACCCAAGAAAGCGACCTTATCAAGCCAAAACTGGCATTTACTAAAGTTAACATATAACTGATGCTCTTGTAAGGTCTGTAAAATAATCCGAAGATATTCTGCATGTTCCTCTTGACTACCAGAATACACCAATATGTCATCAATAAAAACAATCACAAACTTATCTATGAAACTTATCAATACAGATAATGTCTCCAAATCTTTAATGCAAACACTGTTGCAGCAAGTTCTAAATCATGAATTGGGTAGTTAAATTCATGAGACCTCAATTGTCTCGATACATATGCAATCACTCTGTCAAACTGCATTAAAACACATCTTAACCCGTGGTGTGAAGCATCATTATACACTACATATCCTCTAGTTCCAGACGGAAGAGCTAACACCGGTGCTATAGTCAACCTATGTTTTAACTCCTCAAAACCCTTCTGACATTCATCAGTCCATCTGAAAGGTACATTCTTCCTTAGAAGTTTTGTCAAAGGGGCTGAGATCAATGAAAACCCCTCTACAAACCTCCTATAATAACTAGCTAATCCAAGACAACTCCGAATCTCAAACACATTTATCGGGACTTCCCACTTCATCACTGCTTCCACTTTCTTTGGTTCCACCTATATGCCCCGTCCAGACACTATGTGATCCAAAGATGCCACTTAGTCAAGCCAAAATTCACATTTACTAAACTTGGCATAAAATTGTTGCTCCCTCGTTATTTGTAATACTAGCCTCAAATGATTAGAATCTTCTTCTCTATTCCTTGAATACACTAAAATATCATTGATAAATACAATCACAAAATGATCTAAGTAAGGCTTAAATACCTTGTTCTTCAGTGCCATAAAAGCTGCCAGAGTATTTGCCAATCTAAAAGGCATCACTAAAAACTTAAAGTGCCCATATCTAGTTTTGAATGCACTCTTTGGTACATCAGCCTCTACTATCTTCAATTGATAATACCCTGACCTCAAATCCAATTTGGTAAACACTTGAGCTCCTTGTAATTGATTAAATAAATCATCTATCCTCGGTAAGGAATACTTGTTCTTCACTATCACTCGATTTAACTACCTATAATCAATACATAATCTCAAAGTCCCATCCTTCTTCTTCACAAATAAAGCCAGAGCTCCCTAAGGTGACACACTAAGTCTGATGAAACTCTTGTCTAACAATTTCTGCAACTGGGTCTTAAGTTCTTTAAGTTTCATATGTGTCATTCTATACGAAGGAATTAATATAGGAGCAGTACCTGAAACTAAGTCAATCGTAAACTCCGTCTTCCTTTCTGGGGATAAACATGATAATTTAACAGGGAACACATCCAAAAAATCCCTAACCAAAAGAATATCTCGTATAGTCTGTTCGGTTCAGGTATTAGATATGTAGGCTAAGTAAGCTTCAAATCCGCCTAAAAGTAGTTTGAGAGCATTCATTGAGGAGACTAACCTAGTTGGCATTGCTTGACTAATACCTCGGAATATCACCCTTGGTTAATTAGAGGATTCAATAGTCACTTCCTTCGTATAACAATTCATTACCGCCTTATGTACAGTAAGCCAGTCCATACCCAATATAAGGTCTATCTCCTTCAACTGTAATACTATCAAGTCAGCCTTCAGTTCTGCTTCATCAATCCAAATGATACACCCTTTACAGACTTCCCCACTAACTGTAGTACTTCCTACTGGAGTACTCACTTCTAAGCCATATCTCATTACATCTCTCTCATAATACAATTTAGATGCCAGATGCGGTGTAATGAATGAATGTGTAGATCTTGGATCTAATAATGCAAATGCCTCAAATTGAAAGACTTGCAACACACCTGTAACAACATCTGGGGAGTTCTGTGCCTCTTGTCTGGTGATAGCAAAGAGCCTAGCCTGAGACTGCGGTTGGCTACTTCACACCTCAGTCCTTGTTAAACTGGTTCTGCCTCTACCTCTGCCTCTCTGTCCTGTTCTATTAGCCCTACTCTGCTGGACAGTTGTCTAAGTTACTGATCCTCTTCTTACTCTATACTGTGTTCTAGAGATTGTAGGATAGTTTAGAAGCTGACGTTCAAGAGAGCCACAATGTAAACAAGCGCCTGTTAACCTCCAACAATCACCACCATGTTTCTTTCCACAGTGCTCACAATTAGGCAGCTGTTGTCTTTCCCCTTTAGGAGCCTGTCCTCCAAATGCCTAACCATTGTCACTACCAATTTGAGCAAAGCCACCTCTCGGTCTAAATCCCAATTGTCTCAAATTAAATTATGATCTGGATGATCGATTTTGGTGTTTATTGAATTTCATACCAGAAGCAGCTTAAGACTCACCCTATCTCTTCATTTTGAACTCCTGCTTGTACTCTCCTTGCCCATCTTTTAGTAACTACTCAATTTGAATCGAAGCAACTTTCAACTCAGTAAAGCTACGGAAATTTGTAATGGCTAGTCTTATTCTTATCTCCATATTCAATCCGTCTTCAAACCACCTACACTTGTCTTCTTCAGTCAAAATTTATGTAGTGGAATATCCCATTAATTCATTAAACCTCACCTCATATTCAGCTACAGTCAAGCTTCCCTGTTTCAGATCTAAAAACTCCTTCATTTTCATGTCTAGGTAAATCTTAGGCATATAGTTATCTTTAAAGAACCTCAAGAAGTCTTCCCAAGTTACTTGACAAGGTCGAACGGAACTACTAGGAATAGTCTTCCACCACTGATAAGCTGGACCTTGAAGCAGTGAGATTGCGTAATCAAACCTTTCATCAGACTCATAGCCCATCTGATCAAATACATGCTCTGTTCTTTCTAACCAACTTTCTATCTCAACAAGGTCTATACTTCCATAGAAGTCAACAACCCCCTGCTTTCTGAGTTTATCATACCGTCTTTCCCTTCTCTCAGGAATTCTCGGAGGCATCTGTTCAGACTGAGGTACCAGAGACTCTCTATTGGCTCCTATGGACACAAGGTCAGCTGACTCTGGGATTTGATCTCCTATCGTAGATGACCTATATCAAAAAATAACTTAAATCACGAGATGAGTCTCTCACGATATATCATGTCTACATGCTCTTACATATGACCCTAAGGATGCCAAACCATGCTCCGATACAAAAAATGTAACATCCCATTACCATAAAACATATACCCAAACATCCAAGGGATATTCAAGGATATACCCAATGAGAATGGCATGTTAAAGCAATCATAATCATAATTATGGCATCATAGAACACAAGTAATCTACCTTTCTCATTTCATTAAAAAAAAACATATCGTTTACAAAGCATTATATCTCATCATCCATATATCGTTATAAACCAAAACATTTGAATGTTTATTATTTTATAAAACATGTACTACATGAAATGAGAAACAAACACATTCTATCTAAACTTCGTAAGTATCAGCTAACCAGACATTTGAGCCATTCTCAAGTCCAAAAGTGACAAAATTAATCTTTTAAATTAATTGCCTTAGAAACTAAGGAAAATAATGCTCCAATATCATAAATATATGATCATCAATGTACATTTAAGGATCCAAAATACATCTGAAAGTAATCAAAAATTCTGAAATGAAACAAAAAGACAATCTAAACTATGAAATACAATGAAAAGGAAATAAACATAAACATCTTAAAACAAAATTTAAGAACAATCCAAAATAACTAAAAACTAGGACTTTCTCGATCTTAGGCTATTTGGTACTCCTCAAGTTGCTCTAAACATGAATCTATGGCATAAAGATGAAGCCCCATACGATTAAAATGCTTACTATCCATGCAACTAAGAGATCGTAGAAGTAATGCGAGTGTCTATTCTCAACGTGATAGTTATAAAGTCAGTCTATGGAATGTCCATAAGAGAAGGAGCCTTAATAACAAGTAAACGTGGGCGAGGTGGATGAAAATTCGATGTAGTTTTAGAAGAAACCTCACCTATAGCCTCCTCTAGTACTGTAAGAGGGACATCATAAGTAGGTGGAGCTTTGGGTCTCTCACCTTCCTATAGCTTACCCCATTGGCATCTAATAAGTGTAAACTTCTAAAGCTTGAGGGTCACAACATTGATCTGTATCTGACATATACGATCCTCGAACTCCTCGAAACCTAAAGGAAATCTCGTTGCTTAGAAAATCCTCGTCAAAAGGTAGGGGAAGCAAAAATTCTTGCTCAACCATTTCAACTTGATAGCATCTCGCATGCTAAGAGTAATAAAACTTGATAAGAGCAAACCTCATTAAACTTATACCATGTAGCATTTTGTATAGAATGTAGACATCACCGAACCTCATCCCGTTAAGTCCACTAGCTCGAGGTGCTATATTAGTACTGAGAAATGCTACAATGAGATGCTCTCGAACCCCTAAACTACCAGTAGTAAATCCTCTTAAGGTTCTACTTAATCCACGGGTATCTCATGCAACATCAATAGAAAATGAATGTCCATGGAAGGTATCCTTTGCCTTAACATATATATAACCCTCATCAAATACTCATAATATTTCAAAAATAAAGGCACGAGTAATGTGCACAGGAGTACCTCTAACCATATACCGAATCGCATTGGTGTCAGCCTATTCCTTCTCCTCGATATTTATGAAGAACTCGTAAACCAATGTTAGGTAATACAGCTCAACAAGCATTAGTATCTACTCCCACATCAAGGATTGAGATATGCTAGAAATGTTAAACTTGGCCTCCAAGTTGGGATGAAACTGGTTCTTTAAAATAAAGTCATTAGTTTGGTGCGAATGGAACAAATTAGCCCATGTCATGAATCTATCAGAATCAAAGGTGGGCTTCTTGAATGAAGATTGTCCAGTAGAAGTCCTGGTTGCCATCTAATCAAGAACTATTTAAGAAACAATATAAAGGAGTAGGAAGACATGAATAAAAACAAAAAAAAAAATTTCCCCGCATGTTTTAAATGAATATTCCATTCATTGGAATATTTTAAAAAATCCAACGAAAGATGTATGCTATAAAATTGGTATCAATAGAAAGGTAATGAAATTTCCAACATAATGATACCAAAATCTAAGCAAATAGAGGCCTAAATTTCAAGAAAAATGGGGGGAAACACCTTTAGCATTAGTAGTGATACTAAAGCATTCCAAAGGAATTTGGGACAAATTTAGGAGGTTTTTCAACGATTTAAGCCTAAAAATGCATAGATATTTGACACTAAAAATGATAAATTTGGCCTAACAATAAGCAATATATGAAGTATTTAAAGTAAAAGGAGCAAAAATGTGAATAACGATGGGAAGAAGGAGGAAGAAGAAGAAAATAGGGAAACTGCATCGTTTTGTTTTCTCTGTCTCGAGCTTCAACAAGGATCTCTAGGTTATCTAACAACACCGTTGATATATTCATGAATCGTCATTGATGCTCCAAAATTGCAAAGATCAACAGTGGTTCAACAGGCCTTCAATAGTGGATCATCAGACCACCATTGAGGGTTTGTTTACACCTTAAACACACAATTTAAACCCTAAAATTCTGAGCAAATCCTTCCTAAATCAAGTCATAACAAAATTAAGTGTTTTGTCCATCAAATTACTCCAGAATTAAAACTTTGAACACTCAAAAATCAAATAAATTGATATAAATGATTTAGGGTTTGTTTTATTATGTGTTTAGTATGTACCTTGCTAA
Organism: Pinacopodium congolense; assembly: GCA_028565735.1. Lineage (NCBI taxonomy): Eukaryota > Viridiplantae > Streptophyta > Magnoliopsida > Malpighiales > Erythroxylaceae > Pinacopodium > Pinacopodium congolense. The sequence goes on along the minus strand of JAOXYD010000008.1, from coordinate 16,542,980 downwards.
TTTTTAACACAAGTAGTACTTAAATTGTTTTGTTTTTAAGCGTATTTTATGTTTTTGGTTATTATTATTAATTATTAACTTTAATTATAATATGCAGTTAATTAGTAAATTTACTTATTGCATTTCAGATGGGTGAGCTATAGAGGAGAAAAGAGGCAAAGAAAGAATAAAAAAGATGAAAGGAGAGTTGTGGCATGGCATGTTTATGTTTTGCTTGAAATTTGCTATGGTTTTTTAGCCATGGACATGACTTTTAGCATGATCGTGATTTGGCTTGATTTTAAAAAATAAAGACCTAGCTGCCATTAGAATTGATTACTATGAGTTGTTAAACTTCTCTTTGAGAATTACTTTTTGAACCACCGATATAAGAACTCATCTTATTGTTTTAATGTATATGATTATGATATTTGTTATGCTAAAACCTTACAATAAATCAAGAGATTGAGTTAGGTAATCTGTGTTGGTGTGTGCAATGAGAATTGGTAACCAATTAACTTAAAAAGTATTAGATTAATCAATTAATTAAAGAGAGATCTTGGTTAGTTAATTTATTGCCTATATGATTAGTTTATAAATAGTGGAATTATTAGGCTTATATGGCACCTAAGAGGGAGTTTGAATTAAGAGTTAAAGTTTTCTTCCAAATTATTCAAACTAGTCATATATCAATTTCTTCAAATGTAGAAGATATAAAATAATTCTAATTTATCTAAATAAATAATAGCAATAAATTAAACAACATAAAATAAATGTATAAAAGTATAAGAGGAAGGAAGAGAGAAATTCAATTTATATTAGTTTGGAGTAGTCCACTTGCCCCTACGTCTAGTTCCCAACATCACTATTGAGATTATTGCACTATTTTAACAAAAGAATACAATGTACGAGTACAATTCTTATCGAGGCTCAAGGATAACCTTTCACTCCCTTTTCTAATGCTAACACACTACCTTTTCAAGTATAAGGAATAACCTTATAGCACTACTTTTTCATGAAAAAGGAATAATCCTTACACAAGGTCCACTCTTAAGTTTCCAAACCCAAAATCTTTGTAACACACCCTTTATAAAATGTCACTCTTTTAGCTTATCAAGTTGTTAAGGGGCTCACTTTAAAATGTAAGGATGAATGCACAAACAAACTCAACATAAAACTTCACTAAAACACATAAAACACTATACAAATTCACAAAACTCTTGTATAAGAGCTTTCAACACTTCTTCCTATCTTAAAAACACATATAACACATATATTTATTCCCCTTTCTGAAGCCAACTAGTCATTGCCTAATGTTTATATTCATTAATTCATTTTATCATTTCAATACTAGTCATTGTCCAATGTTCATTTGTCAACTTACACCATTCGATTGACCGATACAGCCATTTAGTCAACTGACCTTTAGCATTATCTGTTTGCTCAACTGACCTTCAAATTTCCACAGTTCGGTTGACTGATCCTTATCATTTAGTCCAAGAAACTTCAAATCCAATTGAACTTAAACTCATATCAAAACTACAATAACACAAATTTCATAATTCAACACAACTAAATTAAATTATCTTACCAAATTTCCTTAATACTTTAATATAATCAATTTCATTTATCTTATCAAATGCAATCTCATGCATAACAAAATCAACTTGAATCCATACAACTCCAATTCAATTCATACAACCTAAGACTTAATCGTATAGGTCATAACATCATAATCACTTTACCAAATCATTAATCGTATCAATTTATCCATCCATTCATCATTTAATCATACCATTCAATACATATACTAATGCAAAACCTTACATGTATTGAACCAAACATTAAGAGGATTTTCATACACATCAACCATATACAACCCCTTTTGATTATGCTTACTATATGTAAATGCTAAATATTAATGTATATGCATGACTGGGTCCTTTTAACTCATAGTAAGAACAAAAGAAGACTTATACAATCTCACTCATAATAACATATCAAAATTTACTCTTGAACTTGGTTTTCTTTCTTTAATCCTTAAGGATAATTTCAATTCTTCTCTTCTTGTCAACTTGGTCTTCATACATTTCAAAATACTTCATAAACTTAAACTCTAAGGCTCCACATTCATGCACTTAAAGTCTCCATTAAACACTTCATAACTTGCTTTCATCAAATCTATCTTAACAAACATAACAAGCTCCACAAACACATTAGTAAAAATACTTTTTCATCATCAAAGTAAAGGTGGAACTAACCCTTGTGTCAATAGGAATTTCTAAGATGAGTCATGTAGATTGAAAGATTGCATGATTAATCATAGGTAATTTAATTAGGGAAACTTAGCTACACCTTGAGTGAGGGTAGTTAGAACCTTTAGATATCTTAGGCTAATAGCTATTAATTCAATAAGATTGAGGGATACAAGGTAGGGATAATAGTAGTTCCTAGTGTTCAATCTTGATTCTAAAAAGCTCATGTTCATCAATTCATTAATTATTTACTGTTATTCTTTCGTTTATTTAATTTTCAGTAATTGTAACTTGTGATGGCTCCTTAAACAAAGTTTATCCTAAATTGAGTGGTGACAATCTTAATCCGAGATCGATACCATTATATTACAACTGTACAACTGGTATAATTATGATATAGCGTAAAGTTAGTGAGAGTTTGTATTCATAAAATTCTTCATCATGGTTTTTGCATGGTTACTAGGAATTTTGATTAGCATCTTGTTTAATTTAGTTGATTTTGTTTTAAGGACCTTTAATACTTTTCCTTGTGTCTTTGTAGGTGTTTGAACATAAAGAACCCTAAAAGGTCCGAGGAGTTACATGAAGAAGAGTTTTCTGACATCACAAGAAATGATAGAGAGTTAAAAAAAGCTTGGTGCTAAGAAAGGACTCAAATAAAATGGTGGACGAAGACAAACTAGCTCAATGCCAGGAAAGGACTCATACAAATATAGTGGAAGAAGGCAAACTAGGAAGAGGTCAAAGGACACTCATAGTCTTCATCAACCCAGGATTTAATGTTAACTAACAAGGGATCACACGGCTTCTTGTACAGGTAAAATTTTTTGACATTAAGCTAGCTTTATTGAACATGCTTCAAAAAAACGTCTAGTTCTACGGTTTGGCAAATAAGGATCCTAACGCCCATTTAGCTAATTTATTGGAGATATGTGATACATTCATGTTCAATGGGATGCTAAAAGATTCAGTTAGAATTAGATTATTCCCCTTCACTATAAAGGATAGAGCTAAGGTTTAGTTGAATTCTCTCAGCTAGAATTGATCACTGCATAGGAGTAACTAGTTTAAACTTTTATTGCCATGTACTTCCCATTAACAAAAACTACAAGGATCCTAAAGGAGATTACCAATTTCTGTCAATGTGATGCAGAATCCTTATATGAGGCATGAGAGCATTTTAAGGAGTTGCAAAGGAGCTACCCATGTCATAGCTTGCCAAGGGAGTTTCTTTTAAAAACTTTTTACAATAGGGTGACTCATAGCAAAAGAGGAACTATTGATGTAATGGCTTGCGACTTGTTTATGGGAAAATCAATTGAAGCTGCCCATGACTTTTTGGAGGAAATGGTGATCAAAAGTTTGTTATGATCTAATCAAAGGAGCGAGTAAGGCATTAAAGAGTCGAAATGTATGATTTGATTGACTCGGTGATATTACTTTAAGCACATATCTCAGCTCGAGCCAAGCAATTAAGCAACATAAAAGGAGCTTCCTCATCATCAGTCAAAGTCATGTAACTTAGGTGTGAGTTATGTGGGAAAGATAACCATGTTGCTACAAATTGCTTCATGAAGTTGATGACTGGAGTAGAACAAGTAAACTACATTGGGGGGCAAGAGAGAGGTAATAACACTTATTCTAATAGTTATAATTCAGGGTTGAAAAATGCCATAGGCATGCAAAGCATGCCATGCTTATGGCATATTTGTCACACTTGTGTCACCCGTTGCTATATCTTAATTTCTATTGGCTTTTTAGTTGTAGAAATAACTTTTTAAGCATGATTTTGACTTGGCTTGACTTAAAAAGAAAATAAAGACATAGTAGTAGTCAGAAAAAATATGGAGGAGTCTAGAGTTTTCGAAAAAGAGCAACAACAAGGTTTAATCATCCAGCTAAAGGAAAAGAGCATAAAGAATATAAATATTCTAACAATTTGAAGTCAACAACAATTTCTAGAGTTTTATCATCTAATCTTTACTTTTTTTTTCTTGTTTATTGTTACGTTGGTTAGGTGACTTTAAAATGACGGGTGATTTTGAAATGAGTTTATTTTTAAAACCAACGGACTTTTAAGGCAAGTGCACCTATCACAAAAGTAATAAAGTGGAGTAATATTTTAGACTTCGAGTGTTGAACCCATAGGGAATAAGTTACTTAATTACCAAGTTGATTGGAATACAATTATTTAGGTAAAATTTAGAGAAATTGATTAAAATTTGGAAAAAAGGCTTAAAATTGACTATTTTGGTTTAAACACTTTAAAAACGATTTTTGATTGCTTATGAAAAATTCTTAAAATTAACAAATGTGTAAATGAGCTATGTATTAGATGATTGATGATTTATTTGAGTTTTAAAACAAGTTTAATGTCTGATTAAAGTCCAGCACAAAATCAAAACAAAGCTTTGGTTAAGACTTTGCTTTTTCTCCATTTAATCTTGTTTAAAGTTTGGTTATGTTTTAAAATCAAGTAAATGGGCATAAATATCAAGAAGGTGAGTTCTGGAAAATTAAGTCCAGAACTCCAACTTTCACA
>JAOXYD010000008.1:16514179-16535451 GCA_028565735.1 Pinacopodium congolense | reverse complement strand
TTATGGTTTCCATTCAAAACATTTATACAAGCATTAACCTCCACAAATAAAAAAATTAATTTCCTTTTCTTTTCAAGCAATAATCAATGTTCTGACATAACAATTTCATAAAATCAATGCACATGTAAGACACAATCAAATCTCCCTTTTTTTGTGAGGAAAACAAAAATGGCCATCAATAGTTTCATGAACTTTCTCTTTTAAAATTTTCTTTGCCATTTGGTACCATTAGGTGTAAGGCCACAGAGCTGGTTCTGCATCACTTACCCGTGCCTGGCTAACCTATAGTAACGGAGGTGGTTCTGTATTGCTTACCCATACTAGGTTAACCATTATATAACAATTGTTATGGCGCTGGTTCTACATCGCTTACACATAACGATGCTCGCCTGTAATAGTGCTAGAACAATATATACTCCATACGTATAGAGGGCGACTCACAACATATACTGACAGGCGCGACACCACCCATAGTTAGTGACAGATACCCCTCAGACACTGCCATTCACGTTAGGACGTACTCTAATCGATATAATTATATGTATAAAGACCTATCGCCATACCATAAGCTAAACAACAATTAATACATGAACTTGACTCGTTTCAATACCAATACAAATCATGTTCGAATTTCATATCAATGCCATTTCAAATCATATGAAAACCTCATTCCAATGCCATTTCAAATCGTATACAAATCACATTTCAATGCTAATTGAAATCATGTACAATCTCATTTCGATGCCAATTTAAATCAGATGAAATTGTGTCTTCAAATCTACAACTGTAGTAACATTTATTTGTAACATTTCAATCACATAAAACTAATTGTAAACATGCTTTTCATGATAAACTAGCAACCATTTTTCTATCATGAAATCAATTTAAAGATACACTCACAATTTTTTCATCTATCGCCAAGCACACTCACGTGTTACATACCTCTTCTTAACCAATTAACTTCCAATCTCTTAGGGAATTGGTGAACACCAACCTAGATTAGAATTTCCTCAATTTCTACTCCAATTCCACCAAAAAAATGACACCTCTCTTCTTCCTCTCCTCCTTGGATGAATCTTCCCTCTTTCTCTCTTCTTTTCTTCCTTTCTTTGTGGTTCTCAGGTGTATGTTGAAAGAAGGAAGCAAGATGTCTTAAATTTTGCTTTTTATTCTCATTTAATGGCTTACACATGTTCCTTCCTATTTGTCATCACTAATGACTCATGAAACATATATCATCATCCCATTGGTCATCTCTAATGGCTCATCCATCCACTAACATTATATAGAAAGACCAAATTGCCCTTAATTAGTATAAAAAGACCAAATTGCTCTTAAATGCATTTAATAGACTAATTAACCAAATTAAATCCCGAAAACATTCCACAACCATCTTATTTTTAAATTGACCATGAAATACTCTAAATAGGGTTAATACTTAGTAATTAGGTGTCTCAAAAATTGTTTTGAATCGTTTTAAAATCATTGATAACCATTATTTTCCAAAAAGGGCATTTTGTCCTAAACTTATGAAATTCCCGAACTTCATCCGATTAGACTTGTTTTCTATCTAATTCGATGTCATTTGACTCTAATACCTATTTGGGGTATTTTCATCTTTTTTTTAGGATCCTCAAACCCCCTATTCAAGTGAAAATACCATTTACTTGGGTTCATTATATATCTGAAGATACTATTCACCCTGAATAAAGTTTACAAACCGGTAGAAGGGAAAGTTTAGGGTTTTACATAAATACTCCACTAAAAACAATCTCAATTTAAATTTGAATGCTAATTGAGTAAAAATAAAAACCAATCAATTATATTAATTTAGTGCACAAATCTGATCTCTATCATGACAAAAAAAAGTTGTTATCGCATGTAAAAAGCTTTGTTAATAAGGAAGTAACCTTTAATACATATTACCAAGCATCCAAGTCATTTCACATAGATGATTATATAAATCTAGTCAAGGATATTTAGGATAACCAAAGTTAAAAAAACAAATTGAATTTGGAGCAATTACTTGAAGATCACCCAGTCTTTTGATGTGAGGGTAAACACCTTCTTATGACTGACCCCCAGTCACTTAACTAAGATACTCCTTTTGGCTTGTTTGAAATGTCATCAAATTTTTTGATGTGAAGATGAACATTTTGTTGTGAACACCCCCATTTACTTGTTTAGATCACCCTCTCAAATGGCTATTAGTTCCACTCATAAACTTTGATCTTTATATTAGTTTAAAGCTATCGAAGTGAAAAATATTCTCCTTTATTTAAATAAGAACACATTTTTTTAACATATGATATTAATCAAACTATTCCTAAAATCACATGATAAATCATTGAAAATGTCATTAGATACTTGATATCATAGATAGGGGTTAATAAACACTGTTATGGGTATAAATGATTGTGTTTTAAATTCTTATTTCTCGTACATTTAACCATGTTTTGATATTTAAATGTTCAAATTATGTTTCATAATGTTTAATTTTTAGGTTGATATCCAAGATTGAATAAGTATGTAAAAAGATTCAAGGAAGAAGCAACTTCCAAAATATTAAAGGTGTTTTACGTTGACCCCGATTGTTTCCTTACAAAATGCACATTAAATCTGGACACTAAGACATCAATCGGGGTTATAAATGGTTTCATTATTGTTTGGTGCCAACTATTGTTGTAGACGTAGGCAAGTTTTTTTAACAAACTTTTCAAAATTTTTGATTGGAACATGGTTCTAACCTACTACATACCTAATGAATACAGAAAGGGACATCCAAATGAAGCTGAACATGAAGATTTGTAGTAGTTATTCATCACTCTTGCATCAAATTTTAGATACAATTTCTAGCTTAAGGTTCTTAATGTGATCTTTGTTTCATACACATGTATAGGAGAGTTCAGTTTGTTTCAGTAGTTTGTGAATGTTTAAGTTCATGATTCAAACTAGTTATTCAATTGGGAGCTCATATTTAGTGTTTTTAAACTTATATTTACTATATAAAACTTTTGATTTTAGATTAATTAAAGTATGTTGTTTGAGATGCATATCTTATGTTCTTTGATTAACATATGTGGCTAACAATTTCTAGCTAAGGTAAGGTTAGTAAATTGAGTTCTTATACTTGTTTTATGATTTGATCTTTATTTATTGCATGCTTAATTATCTTTTATAAGCTGGCCCCTTAGTAAAAGAGTCATAGATAACTAAGAATCCAAGAAATCTACCTTAGTTATTGGAATAATCAATAAAAAACATAATTTAAATCAATGCATGATCAAACTTTAGTTAATCATGAGGGTGCTAATCTTGAAATAAGGGATTTAAGGATTAGGCTTATAGATCTTAAGCCTATTACCTAAGTTTGAAAGTCAACCAAACTTTAAGACAGGACTAGTAGAGATAGAGAATTGACTTAACCAGTGTTGTGCCTTGATTTTATGAAGATAATACCCTACATTAGGAATATAACTCATTTGAATCATTAAAAACTTGAACCTTAGCTAATTATTTCAATCCTTAATTTCATTTTTTATCTCCTTTGCATAACTTGAATCTTTAATTTGATTTAGTCGTCTTTAATTTAATAAATTAATAAATTATTAATTTTAGTTCTTTAGATAAGTTGGGACTCATTTGAATCCATTTTATTACTTAATAACAGATGCACTTGTCATTAAATTGTCTTAAGTTTACTATTAAAATTGTGTGTTAAAAGATCAAGTTTGATTTAATTTTAGATAACTAAGACCAAACAACAAGTTTTTTGGCATCATTATTGAGGAATGTAGTTACTAATACTAGGAATAATTTGGTGTCAATTACTCTAAAGATTGTTTATATCGTTTTTTAATTTTTTCTTATTTTTTATTTATTATTTTTCTAAATTTTTCTTAATTATAGTTTGGAGTGTTTTGTTGAATTTTATTATCATTATTGCCATTATTATTTAATTTAGTTAGTATCTTTTTTTGTTGATCTATTCTCTTAGTTTTTCATACATGCTCGAGGTCAAAAGCCCGAGAAACTTCAATTTAATCCAAAGCTGGACTGTACCATTCATAGGTAAAAGAAAGAATCTTATGCTAGCATATTGGATACAGTAGGAGTAGAAACATTAAGTGAGGAGAAAGTAGACACTAATCTATTAGCAATGGAACCATAAGAGAATTTAATTACACATCCTTAGGAAGAACTTAGTGAAAAAATTATGATGGAATTAGCAATGGGAAATAGAGGTAGACTTATGGTTAGCATTGCTAAGCCTAGGGTAAACTCTAAAGACTTTGATATTCCCCATGGGATTATTTCTAAGATTAAGTCCTCAAAGTTTAGTGGTTTATCTTTAGTAAATCTGAATGAGCATTTACAAAATTTCTTAGATATATGTGATTTTTTTAAAATTCATGGTACTTTAAACAGTGTAATTAAATTTAGGCTATTTCCTTTTTCTTTTAAAGATAAAGCTAAATCTTGATTAAATACCCTTTATCCTTATGAAGCTTTTTTAACTAAATTATTTCCACCAACTAAAGTAACCAAATTGAAAACTGAGATTTCTTCGTTTGATTAGGATGAGAATGCAAGCTTATATGAGGCTTAGAAGAGACTTAGAGAAATGCTTTCTAAGTGTCCTAGTTATGGATTCAATACTTGGCAACAAGTAGACATCTTTTACACTGGAGTCACCTCTTCTACCTATAGTACCATAGATGCTACTGTTAGGAGAAATTTGATGAGAAAGACCCAAATAAAGCTTATAAGTTGATTGAGGAGATGGCAACCAATAGCTTCAGGTACCATTCTAAGCATCACCTTAAGAAACAATATGGAGTTCATGTGGTTAACGATATAACAGCTTCAGTAGCCTAAATGGAAGTAATAAACAAGAAGCTGGATAGTTTAGTGAGTAGAACTGGTAAAATCATGTCTAAAGGTCTAGATGAATGTGAAGTTTAAGGTAGTAAGTCCTATGCATCCTTAGATTTTCAAGTGGAGAGTCCTTTTTTTCCGTGAGCCTGAGCAAGCCTAGTTTGTAGGAAATTTTATTAGGTAAAGAGGAGATCCCTATTCTAATACTTACAATCCTAGTTAGAGATTTTTAAAAGAGTAACAATTAAAACTACTAACAACCACCATTAGCCATTCTTCAAAGAACCACACCTCCTGACTTTAGAGCCACCCCAGCTCCACAAAAGAAGCCTAGTTTTGAGGAGACTGTGCTAAAATACATCCAATATAATAAGTTTATAATGCAAAACCATGAGGCTTCCATTAATAATTTAAAGACTCAAATAGGTCAAATAACATAAATTTGGCAGGAGAGGTTACCTAATAAGTTGCCTAGTAAAGCTATTACTTTGAGAAGTAGTAAGTAAAGGGTGTAGATAAGATAAGAAGAAGCAAAAAGAAGAGAAGAGTGAAGAGAGAATCGTGGAAAATTATGAGAAAGATAGAGTTAAAGAGAGTGAGAAGAAGAAAGAGAAATTTTTTAAGAGTGAGAAAGAGGAGAAAAAACCTAGGTTGTTTTCCCATCTTAATGTGCAACCTTATAAGCCTATGATCCCACATCCTTAGATATTGAAGAATTCCAACTTTAATAAGCAATTTGGAAACTTTTATAGATTTTCAAGAAATTACATATTAATATCTCATTTGCTAAGGAAATTGCTCAAATGCCTTTATATATGAAATTCTTAAAGGAAATATTTTCAAAGAAGAGGAAGATAGAGGAGTATAAGACCATAAAGTTTAATGAGGAGTGTTCTACAATCTTGCTTAAGAAGTTACTAAGGAGCTAGTATCAATGTGATTTCCATGTTTACCTTCAAGAAGATAGGTTTGGAATAACCTAAAACCACTATAGTGTTGTTGCAGTTAGGTGATTGTTCTACTACCTATCTTAAAAAGATCATCGAGGATGCACTCGTTAAAGTTGACAAATTCATATTCCCTATTGATTTCTTAGTATTGGATACGGAAGAAGTCAGTAATGAAAAGCTAGGTTTTAGGAAAAGGTGTTGAAAGGAACAATTTGGAACTTTAAAGCCTATTTTTATCTTTTAAAGAACAAACACAAAAAAGCTCAAGCTCAAGACTAAGATAGTGTATTAATAAGTTTTATCTTGTAATTTTTATTGTAATCTTATCTTGGTCATCACAAAGTGTTTAGTAAGCTCAAATCATACATATTGCATTCACGTTTAATGCTTACACATATAGAATGCATAATTAAGAAAAATTTTATTGGGGAATGTTTTTAATGATCCTTTTGATACACTAAAAGTTTTTAGGGAACAATTTTGATATGTGTATGTATGTATTAATGAAATGTTTTAAGATTTTGAGATGTGTTTTGGGTGATTTAAATGTGATAAAATGTGTCAAATTTTAGTCTAGTGCAGGACTAGTTTATCAATTTGTGTGACTCGACAACTAGTGTATTGTCTTGCATAATGCTTGTTAGTGGTCGACCAGTGTCATGGGAAATCTGACAATAATAGCTAGTTTCAATGGAAAAAGTGAATAAATGATTTTTAAAGCATACAAACGATAGCAGATAGCTAGTTTAAGGTTTTTGCCTATAAATAGTTATGTTTATAGGTTGGTAATGCATGGATTTTGAGAAGTAGTGAATTGAAAAGTATTTGACTAGGGTGTTTCAATATTTTGGTGAAGTTTTGATGCATGCATCAAGGATGAAAATCTAAGTAAAAATTGACAATCTAAGTAAAAATATGAAAATCTTTACTTTCAATTAATGCAAAAAGAACATACACACAAGTTTCAAGCTCATCCTACTATAATATTAGTTTACACCTATCTTTCCTTTCCTCTTTAATTTTCAATTTTATTTTATTGTGATCCATATTATTATATTGTTTTATAATTCTACATTTTATTAAGATAGTAGTGTTTTAATTAGGTTTGAAAATTTAGAAAAAAAATTTAATCACCTAATTTACCTTTTTTACACTCCATATAGGGACTAATAATTGGTATTAGAGGAATGTATCATGTAGGTTTGTTTCTAATGAAATAATGAATAGATCCTTAAGGGACAAATAGATAGAGCAACTTTTTTTGATGAAAAAATTTACTCAAGTTATAAAATTAGGATAAAGCATTATCTTTCGTTTTTATAGGTTAAATTTTGGGATGTCATAAAACATGGTTCATATGTCCTAATAAAATTATAGGAAAAAATTTTAAATAAAAGGAAGAATGGGACATTTATGACATGAAATTAGTGTCTCTAAATTGCAAGTTGTATATATTTTATTTTATACATTAAATAAAAGTGAATTCAATACAATATACATGTGTGAAATAACACAAAAGATATGGCAAACATATTTTTAAAATATATTTAAAATGAATTAATAAGAATAACTATGTGTTACAAAGTTTTAGTCTAATCCAATAGAAAATGACCCTTTCCACACACAAAACAACTTTCCCTTCATTACACAGTTTGTTGAATAAAGAAAATAGTTGTTAATGATATATAGTTCTCCAGAAAGTTCAAGAGACAAACCCTCCTTCATCACTCATCCGACGTGATCCATCTTTATTCACTAAAGTTCTTTTTTTTTCTAAAGGAGGAAATAGGCTCTAAGTTTTCCATAATTTTTTCAATTTTGTCTTGATCCAAGTAGAATTTGAGAGGCGGAGCGACCTAGGAATAAGGGTTAGAAGAACCCAAAAACAAGATCATGTAACTTAATTTGCTTTTAGGCATAACAATATATTACATCTTCAGATAAGCCAAGTAACCATTCACTCTAAGGATATGGCAAACATTTGAGAGCAAGTATGAGGGCATTAGTCAAGTTAGATAGAGTAACATAAGCATTCTTATGCATCAATTTAAATAGTTTCTTATAAATCAAAATGAATCAATTTCAAATATATATGTTAAATTCATTCATATTATAAATTATGTTAAAGGTCATGGTAGGGCTTATCCTAATGCAGATTCAGTGGATTATTAGGTCTCTCCTAAACTTATGGGATGCCAAGGTGATGGCCATAGAGGAATTCAAGGACTTAGCCACTTTGACATTACAATAATTGGTAGGGTTACTCCTCACCCATGAGATAAACATGGATTAGTAGCATGAAGAGGAGGAAGTTCTAACAAGAAGAGGTTTTTTATTCCAAGCCATTAAAGATAAGGAAATTGATGATAAGGACATATGTTTCATGGCAAATGATGAGATACTAAATTGCTTAACTTTTGATAGTGATCAAGATTGTGATTTTGACTTCACCTATGATGAATTCATAGAATACTTAAAAAATTTGATTAAAAAAAGAAGAAGGTATCTATCAAGTATGAGGAAACATTGAAATTGTTGAATGCATGAAAATTAGAAAATTAGAAGATGAAAAATAAATTGTACAACATGGTAGAATCCAGAATAATATTGATGTATAAAAATTGATAGATGAGAATGAATCCTTAAAAAAGGAAGTATAAAGCCTAAAAAATTCATTATCTAAATTCACTAAATGAAAGGAAAAAATAAAATGCATGCTAGGTGCACAAAAAGTATCAAATGATATATTTGGTTTAGGATTTCCCTATGAAAATGTACTATCAAATAGTAAGCCCACCTTTGTTGAGGACAAGAATCTAGAAGAAGAATATATATCTAGGCCATCTTGTCTTCTTCTAGATACCATTCTAGAAAAGGTTCATTATGCTTTCATGTATGGATTTAGACCAAATTCTAAGGGGAATTCCATTCTACAAATATATATAACTTATATAGAAATATTCAAACATAACATGACTCATTTAGGCTTTATGTTATACAAAGTGCTCCAACACTTTTTCATGCTCCCTACATTAATGTACACAACATTAAAGTTAATCTCATTCATATCCTAGGTCCCATTTTCATCCAAGGATAACATATAGTGGTTGAAGACATAGAAATGTATATAGGAACAATAACTTGAGAACTCATTCATTCATATGATGCTCCTATGATATGTTATTTTTTACGAATGTTTCAGATGATTAATTTTTTTGTTATCACAAAGAAATTTGGTTACATAAATCACTAAAATATTTGAATTATAGCAACATGAGTAACCCAAAGGTCTCAAATTAGTATGGGCACCCAAAATATGTTAAATGTCTACTTTTTAGGTTAAACATCACGTAATATCAAGTAGAACTACAATGCGGACATCTTTAACAATTAGAAAATAGTGCCCCTCACATAATATAATCACGTATGTACATTATTAAACCAAGCGAGTATAATGAGTTATGTACTTGATTTGAGATTTTAGAGAAGAAAGCTTTGTTGATATAGAGGGAGTCATCATCTTAATGTTTTCGATGATTTTTGAATCCCCTCTATTCTTTTATTATTCCATGACTCAATGCCATTACTTGTGTTAAAAGGGAATAGTGATTTACATAATGCATAAATTTTTCATGATTACGAAAAAATGAAAAATTACATGTGAATAGTTTAAAGAGAGTTTTGACTTTAATTTTGATGATTTTATGACCTTATAACAAGGGAGAGAAATTGCAAAATCATTAAATTAAGGGGAGCTTTCATAATTTTGATGAGTTTTAAGTTTTGATGTTTTTAATAAACCTTTCCTTGTATTGTGATACATTTTAAAAAATGATTAGATTAGTATGTGATATTATGGTTTGTTATGGGTAGCTTTGGTTTTTGAATGACTATGATAAGTGAAGTTACGAGAAGCTTGACTTTTGATGAATTTAGTGAAGAGTCTTTAAATTTAATAACATTGATGCCTCTTGATATTTTGAAATGAGCTTTAGATATGTGATGATATTTTGAATATGGATGTGATTTACTTATAGTTTTTTTAATTCAAAACGAGGGGATAAAGCTCAACAATGATACTGGGAAAGTTTTAAAAAATTATAAATGGTATTAACTAATATGATTTTAAGTTTAATTATTCTAAAAGGGGGATGTGTGATATTATTTTAAGGTGGAGCAATTTGGTTTGCATTAAATATGATTTTTTGTATTTCTCTAATATCACATGATTTTGTTATCATAAAAAAGGAAGAGATTGTAACCTAAACAAGGTTCCACCAAGGTTTTGATGATGAAAAAATAATACTACTAATGGCTTTATTATGTTTTGATATATTGAGAATAAGGGTTTAAGGAAAATGTGTTAAGATACATAATTTGGTGTTTTGGAGCCTACATGGAGATTATAAAGAACAAAAATAGAATGGCTCAAGCTCAAAGCTAAGATAGAGCATCAATAGCTTGTATCTTTTAATTTTTATTATAACCTTATCTTGGTCATCACAAGGTGTTTAGTGGCTTAAATCATGTATATTGCATTCATTTTTTATATTTATGCATATAGGTTGCTTAATCAAGAAACATTGTATGGGAAATGTTTTTAATGAACCTCTTAATATAAAAAAACTTTTTTAGGAACAATTTTGATGTATGCGGTTGTGTTAAAGAAGTGTTTGAAAATGTTAAGATGTGTTTTTGGTGCAATTTGAATGTGTTGAAGTGTATTAAGAACAACTCTGACATAGGATTAATCGACTAGCATATTTGACTAGTCAATTAATATGTTAGTTTTGTACAGACTGGTCAACTAATGGGTGAGACTAGTCAACTAGTTCATATTAAATGATCAATTAATGTTGCTAGAAATTCAATTCCATTGGTTTTGTGTGACTTATTGACTAATTTTTATTTTTTTTTACATATCGGTTAACTAGTAGGTATCATTAGCCAACCAATTTGCTATTTTTACATAGAGTAGTTGACTAGTGGTTGAGAATTATTGATCAACAAATGGATGATCAGTACGTGTTAAGTGGTCTACCAGTATCACAAGACATTTGATTCCAATGTCTAGTTTCAACACACAAAAAAAGTGTGATAAATGATTTTTAATATATACCAATAGTAGTAAACAACTAGTTTGAGGCTTTTACATCATGAATACGTGTGTTTAGGAGTTAATGATGCATGAGTTTTGAGAACAAGTGAATTAAAAATTATTTGAGTAATTGTTAAGTGTTTTTTATTACGTTTCTAAAGGATTTTTCTTTTTTGTATGTTAATAAGCCCCTTAAAAACTTGGGGTAGTTCAAATTAAGAACTTTTAAGTGAATTTTTGGGGCAGTGCGATTATAGGAGAAATATTGTAAGCGTTAATCTTCTTCCTTACAAAAGAGAAAGTGTTGTATAAAAATTACTCTTATGCCTGTGAGAAAAGAGAATGTTGTATAAGGGTCAGTCTTCACCCATTGCATAAGAATAATAGTGTAAAAAATATAAATATTTTTAGTTTGGTGGTTAACTTTTAAAGCTTATGTTTGGGGCAATTTCACTTAATTTTTTAGGTAATTTCACTTAATTTTTGTGTGTTAATTATTGAATTTGATAATGTTCACACAATCTTGTATAAAAGTGGTTATTTTGTAGGTCTTAGATGTTGATTATGACTGTGTAAAAGGTTAGATGATTCGTTGGATTAAAGAGCGGATGGAAGTCATAGCTAGGACCTAGGCCATAAATTTATTTCAAGAAACATCAAGCTCTACAATATAGTATGAATCACAACTAGAGTCATGATCATGAATCTAACTATGAGTTGGCCAAAACAAAGAATCATAGCCTCTCTCACGGCTATGATTTTGGTTGTAAGGGAGGCTGTCCTGCATATATAAGCTACATGTTTAGGGTTTTCATTAATTTTTAACCCTAAAAAGTTCCCAACCACCATTCAATGCGAAAAACTTAACCCAAAGCCATTTTAACACAAGATTAAAGCCATTTAATGGGATTAATTCAAGATTCAAGTGGAGATTCAAGTAGATAAAGAGAATTACAATAATAGTCAACTGAAATGTTAAAAGTAGGGTTTCATACAAATGAGTTTCCTAGCTCCTTATTCTTCCTTAACCATTATTGGATTTATTTTTATAGTTATTAACGGATTTTTTTGGAGATCTAGATAGGAAGAACCCTAAAACTATGTATTTATGATTTTTCCTTTGAACTAATGAAAGACCCAAAAAAAATTTAGGTTTCTTCATGCTTATCATTGTAATTGGATTGGGATTTTGCTAACAAATTCAATTCAATTTCAGATTTCATATATTTAGATTGAGAAATTGTTTATATGAATCAATCATCTCATGAATAAAAATCCTTGTATAGATTTCTAGGGGTAGAATAACATAAGTTTTTCAGGTTATATTCAAACCTAACCACCACAAAATCAATGAATTGATTTATTATGTATTTTTAATTTAATATAGAAGAGATTCCAAGTAATCAACTAAGGGATAGAAATTACATTTCTTAAGAAAGAAAATACTTTAATTTGGGGATTTTATCAGTTTAAGTAATTTGGGTTTAATATTAAACCAAGGTAACACTTAAACATGCTAGGGTTTTTAGGGAATTCTTCATCTATATCTAAATCCTATTGATTGCTATTTCTTTGTGCTAATTGCTTTGAATTGTGATTTCAATTTGATTAGTTAATTTCATTTTAGTTAATAATTCAATAAATTAATCACTTATTTTTTCAAATTAGATAACAAAAATATGATTGGTACTAGTGGTTTTAATCCTCATATGAACGATACATAAATTCTGTATAATTATATTATAAAGTGATAGGTGCACTTTTCGAGTTGAGCATAGTATTGATTAGAAGACGAAATCAAGAATTAAAGATAGTGAAATTTTCAACAAGGTGTTCGAGAGTGGGCGTAGGTGTGCGTTATGCATCAAACCACTATAAAATTATTGGATCCTATATTCCCTTTCCTTTTTATTTTCCAATTTTATTTATCTCATTATGGATTATTATATTTTTTATAATTTTGCATTTTATTAAAAGGGTAATTTATAATTAGGTTCAAATATTAAGGAAATTTTTTTGGCACTAAATTCATCCCTTCTCTTAGGTGCCATATAGGAAATAGATAAATACTTGATTTCTTTTTGTTCTCTTTTTGAATAACTATTAGATTATTGAGAACTTGAGAAAAGTATTTGTTTAGAAAAGAAGGATTGTAGTTTTAAAGAACATTGGGTTGGAATGAATATGAATTTTGATTGGTTAAAATACCTTAAATCTCATTAATAATATTAATGGTGACCTTGATGAATTGATTATTAAAATTGGAAAGGACAAAAGAATCATGATCATTCATATGATCTTTTATTTTGTAATAGAAGATACAATCATTAGTAAAACATATCGAGAGGTTAAAATTTAAGAAGGATTTCTAACCTTGTTCAAAACTGTATAATAAAAGTTTTTTATTTTTTAAGTATTCAAGGACAATATTTGTATTGAATTCATTTCAAAAATATTTCTCGCTCCATATAAGATATAAAACAAACCTTGTTTGAAATTTTGTTATAGAAGTTTTTCAATTTTTAAGTACTTAATATAGGTTTTTATATTGAATTTGTTTCGAAAGAAACCTTGCTTTATATAAGGTTAAAGTTTTCATATTTATAGTAAAATAATCAAATTCTAGTTTGGATGGATTTAAAAGTGAAGGGTATGTTAAAGGTGAATCTCTAAGTGCTTTATAAGAAAGGCTTTTAAATTTTATAGGTAAAATTTTAATAAAGAGGCGACATCTTACTTTAAAAAAGCCTTCAATGGGAAAAAAGCCTATAAAAAGAATCCACATAACAATTATAGAACTCTATTAGATAACCCATCCTTTATATTTAATAACAATTCAATCATCTATCACATGTTTACCAATACTCAAAGAAATAACTTGAATTGAGATCGATGATCTTAAAGGGTGAAAATGCCTTCCAAAGATCGAGACCTCTAGATTGCAGGAAAGGGGTTATTAACACATTCAACACTAGAGGAAAAGATATTTATAATAAGTGAGAATTGCAAAATCTAAGACTTAAAGTGTTTTAGAATGAGTTTAGAAGAGTTTTGGATAATTGTCTCTCACTAAAGGTGGCTCGAGAGGTAGAGGTTGTTGACTTTATATAGAATCTAAAAGGAGGGGTGAATTAGATGACTTTGAATTTTATAAGTCTATCGCCTAACTCAAAAATTCACCTTTATGAAATGAAAAAATGTAACAATATTTCCAATCAATATAACAATATATTTCGAATTAGAAATAAATGATAAAGCAAAAGAGAAAGGAAAACTAATTTATAATGGTTCGGTGCATCATCCTCGCTTACTTTCCAATCAATACAACAATATATCTCAAATTAGAAATAACTTATAAAGCAAAAGAGAAAGGAAAGAGAAAGGAAAACTAAATTTATAGTGGTTCGATGCATCATCTTTGCTTACTTCCACTCTCCAACCACTTGTTAGAAATTTGATTATAATATTTTTTTTTTAACAAGTAAAGATTAACCCTTGTACAAGTTTAATCTTCCTTCACGAGTGAAAATTAACCATCATAAATATCAATATTAAGAAGCCCAAATAAAAAATACACTAAAAATGAATTCAATTGACCAATTAAAGTGTTTATAAAGGGCTCACATTAAAAATCAATGAGCACGCACAGAAAAAAAAAAAACACAAACACACTCAATTTTATCACAACAATACTCTTTAATTTGATTTAAGATAATTTGATGCAATTGGATTTTGATGCTGTATATGTAGGTTGTACATTCTAAAACAACCTACTTCTACACCTTACAACTTTAGGCAAGTACATCTATCGTTCTTATAGTATATTAATAAGTTGAGCATCGTTCTCACAAGGATTGACTACTAATACTAGCCATCTTTTTATTATCTACATCTAATAAAATGAATGATTGGTTTGTTAATTATTAACTAAAATAAAATTAACTAAATAAAAAAAATTAATCAAGGAAATTTACACAATTAAAGAGCGATTAATAAGATTTAGAACAAGATAAAGAATCCCTTTAAAACCTTCATATGTTCAAAGTTTATCTTGATTCAATACTTAACTCAATTTACTTAGACCAAAAAATCCCTTAAGCGAAGCGGTATCTCTCTCAACAAATATAATTCCTATCCTCTTGGATAATTAATTATAATCTCTTCTTAATTAAAACTTCGATCAAATGCATTACTTCGATCTATGGAGTTTATTATTTTTTATAGGTTTAAATCTAACCCAAGATATTTATGTAAGACTATCTCTAGTACCCCATGCTCAATATGCGGCTACCATGTAAAATGATGATTAATAGCTCAAATGATTCAAATTTTAAATGATGAAATTTTAAAACTAAATAATTAAAATACAAAGAATGCAATCTATCATCGATTAACGATTAGGACTTTTGCAATGATAAAGATTAACTAAGACTTTGAATTTTAATGGGTTAATCACTTAAGTGATGGGTGGTGGAATGATTTAAGACCTACTTCACTCAGCCAAAATATTACTAATGATCATATAAACATCTTTTCTCTTTTAAACTCAAATTAACTATTTGATCTATAACAACTTACAATAAAAGGCATGAATCACAAAAATCCTAAATCTAAGTTCATTAAATCTAGAAATCCTAACATAATTCTCTAAAGTTTGATCTACTTTTGGATTCAAATGTGTTACCTAATTTATTTTCCAATAATTAAAAACCAATGATCATGGATTTTCAATTATCTAAAACTCTAACTTAGGTGATCAAGCTAAGCTAGATGACATAAACACTCAATCAAGGTAAAAATCATCCACTCAATTTGCTCATAACCCATTTAATCTCTTAACCTTAGCTAAAAAAACTTACACACATATATTCATCAATGAAACCTAAGATAAAGAAATATAAAGCATATTCATTAAATGAATAGCAATATGAAGTTAATACAATTATAAAAACAAAAAATACAAAAGCTCAAAAGAAGATGATCACTCCCTATTGATTTCTAGTATTTTTGCTATTTGTATGCTCTTGCTAGTCCCAATCACAAAACAATATAAGATGGAAAAGAAAACAATAGGAAAAAAAAAAAGAACCTTTAGTAAGATCAATGTTTTAATCTAAATCTCTAATTATGCCTAAAATAGCAACAAAAATAGTGTTTATATAACCCTTAAAGGTAGCTGATAGGGTTTTTGTCATGAAGGGTAAAAATAGGGTTATAAAATTAATTTCATTAGGTTAAAATTTTGAATTTTCTTTATCTCTATGACCTAAATAATGGTAGAATTGCTGCTTAATGACATCATTCAAAAACCACTATTTATCTCTCTACGCTTCAAGACTCGCATAAACCTAAAACTTGACAGAAAGATCTCATAAGTAGCATGAATTTATACCTTTAATGGGTAAAAGTAATATATATTATGCCTTAAAAATACCCATTAACAACTGTCTATAGCTATAGAAAGATAACCAAGTGTATAAAACTAAATTACAGTAAAATAAAATTGAATAAAATAATATAAATAATGAAATAAACGTTTTGACTAATGAAAATAAAGTGTTCTTGATATTCTAATTCCTAGCAATAGTGCCAAATTTTTTTTGAATATGTGAGTTATAAATTCTAAAACATCCTACTTCTATACCCTATAACTTTAGGCAAGTTCACTTATCATTTTTATAGTATATAAGTGAGTTGAGTATTCATTCCTATGAGAATTGAACTACTAATGCTGGTTGTATTTCCATTATCTAATCTAACAAAATGAATGATTAATTGATTAATTATTAACTAAATTAGAATTCAATAGATAAATAAACCAAAGCAATTTACACAAAGAAATAGCAATTTATAAGATTTAGACCTAGATAATTAATCCCCTGAAACTTTGATATGTTTAAGGTTTATCTTGATTTAATGCTTAACCTAATGTTATTAGACCATAAAATCCTTTAAGCAAATTACAATCTCTCTCAATTTATATAATGCATATCATCTTAGTTATTTAATTAGAATCTCTTCTCAATTAGAACCCCAGTCAGATGCATTACTTTGATATGTGGATTTTATTGTTTTATTTAGGCTTGAATCTGTTTTAAGAAACTTATGTAAGCCTATCTATAGCACCATATGCAGTCCCCTTTATATGAGTTAATCTATTCATATAAATGATTTCTCAGTCTAAATATATGAAATCAAATAATAAACTAAAATTGATATCAAAACCTTCAATTCAATGGAATTGTATCCATAAATAAATCTAAGACAAATCTAGGTATTCCATAATTAGATCAAAGAAAAAATATTGAATAATAAGTTTTATGGCTCATCTCGTAGATCCTAAAGAAAGTTAGAATATAACTATAAAAACAAATCCAATAATGATAAAGAAATGGAAAGGAGTTAGAAAACTCATTCATATGAATTCCCTTTCCCAAATCTTCACTTCAATCTTATCGGAAATATTCTTCTCTACCTGAATCTCCACTATAGTCTTGACTAAATCCTCTTGAATGGCTTTAATCTTGGAAGTTAGGTACTTTTATTATCAAAAACTAATTAAAAACCTTAAAGCATGACATTTATCTTGCTGGATAGTGTTTTTCATGGCCAAATTTATAACTATGATAGAGGCTATTGATAAGGGTTCATTTTTAGTGATTTTCATGATATTTTGATGTAAATTCACCCTTATTTAGATGTTTAATTGTTTAATTTATGTTTGAATTTGTTTAATTTTCAGATTAATCCCTAATGGAAGAGAAAATCATGAAAAATGTGAACTTTGGAGCAAATCAAGACTTAAATGGTGATCCTGAATTAACCCCACATTTAAGTCCCTATAGACTCGTGTTCAAGTCAGCTTTTAGAGATAAATACGGGGTGCTAAATGATGTGGTTTAAGTCCTTTTCAAATACCATTTAAGTACCTATCATAAAATTTCTAGCTGGATCTCAACTCCCATTAGCTACAACTTGCTCCACTTGCCTCTAGCTTACAGAAGACACGTATATTGATGATCCAAAGCCATTTTCAATATGATAAGAGAGAGACAAACATGTTATTATATCAAAATTTCATATTCTGTCAAGTTTTAAGGTTCTTTTCTTGTGTTCTTCATCTTTTTGGTTATGTTTTGTAAATTTAAGATTGATTTTTAGGATTATAATAGCTTGAACATATGATTCAAATCTTCAAATGTTTTTATAGCAACATTTGTGCTTTCTTAACCAATTTTCACATTGAAATCCATTCTTTATTCTATATATTCAAAGACATGATATTTATGATGAATATGATGTTTTTCTTGATTTAAATGTGTGGCTTATATGATTTTTGGCTAAGGAATGGTTAGTAAATTATCTTAATATGCTCTGAACATCTGCTTATATGTGATTGGGGAGTGCTCTTTGTTTAAATGAAGTGCTTAAAGCTTATTATAATTTGATCACTTAAAATAAAGTTAAGAAACAACTTTAGGATTTGAGAAACCTACCTAAGTTTATTGGATATTTCGTTAAACAATAAGGTTCAAATTATTGCATGACTATACCTTGACTTATCATGAGGATTGTAATATGAAAATAGGAATTTATAGGTTAAGTTTCTTTGAGTTTAATCCTAATGCCTAAAATTGATGAATAACCAAACAATTTAGTTTAATTAAACAAAAGGCATTGTCTTAATCATAACATTGTCATAAATTAGTGAAGTTACCCTAAGTTAAGCCTCCCAATCCTTAATTAATTCATTTAGATCATTGAAAGCCAAATCCTTAACCATTTGAACCATTTAAGCAATCCTTAACTTCATCTTTAGTCTTCTTTACATAACTTGGACCTTTTAATTTAATTTGGTGATTTTAGTTAGTTAATTCACTTAATTTGGCCTCTGTAGATAATTGTGATCCAAGTGACAAAGTACTTACAAAGTTTCTTTCCCCGTGGGGTGATCATTTGAATTTAAAATACTCTCTCTTTTTTTACTTGTTGACCGGTATACTTCCTCAATATATGGTTTTGAAATTTTTTAAGAATATGTGCTTTAATTGCTTAATTTGATGATTAATTTAGATAATATGGGTCAATCCAACAACCAATAATAACTGTGAAGTGTGAGTGGATCATAGCTAGGGTCATGGTCGTGGCTCTAGTTGTGATTCTCAATGGACACTCATAATTCTATGTTTTCTTCAACCAAAATAATGGCCTAGGTCATGGCTATGACCTAGGCCATATTTTCCATTCTTTTTCCTCTTTCATTCCACGTTTCGATCCAAAGATTTATAAAATCTTCATCATAATCATAATCAATTCCAAGGCCTATAAAAACAATCATTTTTTTTTTAATTTATGTAACCAATTTCAAAGTCAATAATTAGAACATTTAAGCTCAAAAAGCATTTGAAAGGTATCTAAACCTAATTTTTTAAAAATCAAAATTAAATAAAAAAGTGTCTAACTTTGGCTCTACCAAATTCCTTAAACACAATCTAACATACTTATTTATAGGTAAAATAAATCAACTAGTTAAGGTTGGTATGCATTAAAATTTATTAGTCACATTTTTTTCATTAGAAACTAAATATTGTATGTAAATTTTGAACCGAATATTTGACCAATCCCTAGCACTTGTTGACCACAGTAATCCAACAGTCAACTAGTCCCTACAAAAACTATCTCCTCGTCAACTACTCAACTTAGCAATGATCAACCAATCTCTCCACAAACTAGTTTTTAACACTTTCTAGCATATCCAATCGTCCTAATACTTATATAAACACCTCTTTTCAGTAAATACTATCCCATAACATTTAAAACAAGTTTCTCAAATGATTTTAATGTATCAAAAAGATTATTTAAATATTTTCTCAAAACATTCCCTTTTGATTGTAACATCTATATGCAAAATATCATTCATATGCATGATTTAAACCCTTAAACATTTTAGATCAAGATAAGACTTGCAACAAGAATTAAAAGGAATAACTTCTTCAAATTTCATTTAACACTTTGGTTTTTATGAATCACCATTTTGGCTCTAATGCTCCAATTTGTGTCTTTGTACTTCTTTTCTCAATCCTATCTTTCTAATACATTAAAAATAATAAACCATTACTAACAAAAAATATTTTTCCATCGTCATAAAACATAGGTGGAACCTCATTTGGTTCACAGTCTCTCCTTTTTTGATAATGAGAAAACTATCTGATGTTATGGAAACATACATTGCAAATCATATACTCCAAAGTCATATTGCTCCCCTTTAATCAAATATCACTTAATTTTTCTCTCCCTTTTGCATAAAGTCAAAAATAAAATAGGATCAAATATCATATACTAAAAAACATCAAAGACATCAAAATAAAAGCTTTCCCTAAATTCATACATCATATAAACATATCAAAATCATCAAAAAAAAAATATCATTGACTCAAAAGCATTAGGGACATAAAAAGTAAAACCCCCTAAATTCATGCATCATACAAATAAATTAAATTATCAAAACAAAAGCTCTCCCTAAACAAAAACAACTAAGGTCACATAATTTCTCCCCTTTTCATAATTATCAAAAAGATATTCATTAATACACAAATGATCAAATATTAACAACAATTTCCATCTATCTTACCTAATTCTCTTCTAATTAGAAAAAACCTATATTCATTCATTGAGTTACTAAATGCATCTGACAATTCATGAGTTGTACTGAAAAACTCTAATTTAATATCACCATTTTACACATGATTTCTAAAGCATGATATCAAATCTCTACATGCTCTGTCCCATAATTATGGATGGGATTAATCAAGTAAAATTTCATTTTTGTTATCATACTTAATGGGAATATTGGAGAATTTTATGTTATAATCTCTAAGTTATTTCCTAAGCCAAAGTATTTGAGGACAATAACTACCAGTTATAACATATTCAACTTCCTTTATTGACAAAGCGATCAAATTTTGATCTTTAATAAACCATTAGACTAATTAATTTCTTAAGAATTAACATGTGACAGTTTTTTTTTAATCTGATAACCTACTCACATGATCTACACTTAAATATCCTACTAAGTCTAAAAATGTATTCTTAGAATATTAAAATCCTAATGTCATTATACAACATAAGTATATAAGAATATGCTTAATATTTAACAAATGAGATTCTTTAGTACATGCTTGAAATCTTACACACAAACACACACTAAATATGATGTAAGGTCTACTACTGGTAAGATAAAGCAAACTTCATATCATACCTCCATAACATTCGTTGAACCAAGGGAGGTTCCAATCTTGGTTTTGATGATAACAAAACATGCTTAATCACTAATGGTTTGAGTTTAT
>JAOXYD010000008.1:16483979-16498414 GCA_028565735.1 Pinacopodium congolense | reverse complement strand
TATTTTTAAGTATTTTTGGACAATTATTATATTATATTATATTATTGATATAATGTTATAATATAATTATATATATATAATAGAGTATGAAAACCTGAATTTCAGGACTATACATTCTTTTTCTTGAAAAAAGACGAGAAAGCACATCAATAGCACCTCGTGAAATTCAAAACCTTCTACTAATTTTAATCATTAGATTATGACTACTTCGGCTAGTTTCTTTCTAGTCTTTTTTGTTCCCCTCCAAGATTACATGCCCACTTCTCTTTGTTTCTTGCTTTTCTTTATATCTTCAACAACTTCTACAAAAATAGAAAGTACAATAATTGGTGATGTAGAAATTTAATAATGTCTCTTTTTTTTTAAGTTACAAAAATTATATCTTGTAATTTTTCAATTAAAAGGTATATTGTTTAAAAAATTGTATTAATATAAACATTAAAAATATTAAAATGTATTATTATTTAATTTTAAAAATTATTATGTTATGAGATATAATAAAAAATAAATGTAAATAAAATTTTAATTTTCAATTCATTTATTTATTTCAAAGCGTAAATAAGAAAATGAGGCTAACTCTAGATTGCTTCTTGTGAGAGCCATTTGAGAGCAGAAATCACTACCTTTGACGCGCTCACTCACGGTTTTAGGTATAAGCTATGGTGGGTCCTTCCTCTTTCCTAGTCAAACTAAAAGACACCAACCCACCTCCAATATCGACAGTGTATCCGTGATCATATTCTGTCCGTTAACGCCATAAAATATCTCCGCGTGCTATTGTATTTTTGTATATTTTGATTCATTCGGAAACCAATTCTTCCCTTTCACGAGATCATAATAACTTTTATTCGGGCTTTTTCTTTTGACTCCTTGTAGTTTGTATGTATATATATAGGCCAGTATCCTACCCCCTCTTTTTCTGCAGTAGATTCCTTCTGCTTTTAATCGGGTGTTTTTGTTGCTGTTTGTTACGCCCTAGTTCTTATCTACTTCCCTATAGTTCTTCATATATATTGAACTGAATTCATGTTCTGATCATAGCCCTTTGATCAATCGTAGTCTTATCCAGTTCAAAAGAATTCCAGTGCTTTTAACTCAAATTGGGTTTCTTCTGATCCGTTGTAGTAGTCCTCTTTCTGTTCACAATCACCTGGATTGTAGTCTTGAAACTCTGTTTTAGTCTGAAGTTTTGATATTTACTTAAGTCCCTTGAATTTGGGCCAATTCATTCAGAACAAGAGCACAATGGAGGATTGTCAGACGCTAACGTTGTTTGTGTTGGTTGTTCTGTCTGCGCTCTGTGGTCATGTAATGAGTAAGGAATGTACAAATATTCCTACACAGCTGTCATCACATACATTTCGATATGAAGTCATGTCGTCAAAGAACGATACCTGGAAACGAGAAGTGTTTGAACACTATCATTTGACGCCAACCGATGATTCAGCTTGGGCTAATTTGCTACCAAGAAAAATGTTGAGAGAAGAAGATGAATTCAGCTGGGCAATGATGTACAGGAAGATAAAAGACCCTTTCAAATCCTCTGGAGATTTTCTCAAGGAAATTTCACTGCACAATGTGAGATTGGAATCGAACTCAATGCACTGGAGGGCACAACAAACCAATTTACAGTACCTGTTGATGTTGGATTTGGACAGCTTGGTCTGGAGCTTTAGGAAGACCGCAGGCTTGCCTACTCCGGGCACTGCATATGGCGGCTGGGAGGCCCCAGATTGTGAGCTGCGGGGTCACTTCGTTGGTTAGTTTCATTTTTACTTTCTTTCCAAAAATAACTATTGAGTTGACGTCATACTTCTTGCTGTGACCGTGGTATTATTTTCATTTTGTAAGATCGTTGTTCACTCGATTAAAGGGCTCTCAGAAAGCTTCCCAAAAAGTGTGGATGTTCAAATCAAAGTATTCATGTTAAGCTTTATCTTTTCCCGAATGAGTCCTTATTCAAAATAACACTCTTGCAACGAACTTCGGCTAAAAATTCCACTTTAGATGTTCTGTTTGAATTCTATGATCTATGGAGAAACAACGACAGTTTCTGCAATTTTTCATTTCTTTCTTCATATTATAATTTTTTCCATTGAAAACAGCTTTGGACGATGGGTTTGATATGTCCATCACCATCTAAAAGGTAGTTGGTGTATACTGCAGTATACGCTGTCCAGTTAACTGCAAAAAATGTACAACATTCTACTAGCATCAATCTTCGGTATTTCTGAAAGTCTTTTCTTCTGACACTTTTTTTGTTAATTTGTGTGTCTTTAAATTTCCAATAGTTCATTTGGGAGGAGCTGCAGTATCTCTAACTCTGTCTCCACACATGAACATAGGACTTGGCACCCAACTTCTATTATTGCAATCTTTTCCAAACTTCAACTGCAATTTGTTACCCCAATCTAATAATCCCTGTCTTTTTCTTTTGTTATCAAATTGAAGGGCATTATTTGAGTGCATCGGCCAAATTGTGGGCTAGCACTCATGATGATTCTCTCAAAGAGAAAATGTCTGCAGTAGTCTCTGCTTTATCCGCCTGTCAGAAGAAAATAGGCACAGGATATCTGTCTGCTTTTCCTTCTGAGCAATTTGATCGTTTTGAGGCCATACGACCTGTCTGGGCACCTTATTATACCATTCATAAGGTGGACTTCTGTTTTCAATTGTATCATTCACGTAATCATACTTCACATCTAAGCAGTTATGTGATAAAATTTTTTCCTCTTCTCAACCTCACAGATCTTGGCAGGTCTGTTGGATCAGTACACTTTTGCAGATAATTCTCAAGCTTTAGAGATGTCAAAATGGGTGGTTGATTATTTTTACAGCCGAGTTCAGAATGTCATAGCTACACACACTGTCGAAAGACATTTTCAATCACTCAATGAGGAAACTGGAGGAATGAATGATGTCCTTTACAGGCTATTTACAATAACAGTAAGTTCTCTATTCTGTTTTAGCTTCTCTTCCTGAATTTCTCTCAACCATCATATGGAATGACCTTCTTGTCTCATTTTAATGCATTTGAAATTGTCTTTTCTACATCATTTGGAATGATCATCTTATCTCATCAAAGCATTTAAAATTGTCTTCCTAAGCCATCTCCTATGGGATAGGCCTTTTTAGCATATACGGCACGGTAGAATGATGTATCAGTTTTTTCTCTGAATCAAGCAACATTTTTCCCCGATGTTTGGTTTCTAACATGAGCATCTTTATGTGTTTGTGTACAGGGAGATACAAAGCACTTGCTACTTGCTCATCTTTTTGACAAACCATGCTTTCTTGGTTTACTTGCAGTGCAGGTACTTTCTTCGTTGTCATTTGAAAGATTTTACTTGTCGCTTTGGCAAACCCAAATTTTCAGTTTGTGTTTTCCATTGATCATGATCAGGAAACAAGATACTTATTCTCGTTTTCATTAAACAGAAGCAAAATATTTTAGTTAAACATCTGTCCTTAAGCTTGGGCTACATTAAGAATTTTCAGTTTAGGGCTTAACATTGACCCAAGCTCCTATTGGTAGAAAATGGAATATGTGGACTAACATGGCCCCATCACTTTAATGGAATACTTGTTTTGAAGTTTTGTGAAAGATTGAGGAAATAAAGCACTGATGTGCTCTTTATACAGTATAGAGCAGTAAGTTGCTGCCAATGTGGTGGCCTGCAGATGATAGAGAAATATTAAGCATTTCTATTGATAGGCAAAATATCTCTGCTTAGAGAAATATAGAAGCTTGTATCCTGATTAATGGTTTTCAGAATATGGAATCTTCTAGTTAATGTTCCCTTTACCAGGATGAAACTTCGGAACACCATAAATTATTGTTATGATGGATCACAAGTTCCTATTTTCAAGCTTATATATGAGAATGGAATTCTGGGATATAAGGCACAGGCGAACAGTAGATCTGAGGTTAGATGGAGGGGGCTTATAGTTTTTACTTTCGCACTCCAGGAATGATCTCTTAAACCTAAAATTGTGTGTTAGTTTTAGTAAGTTAGCGAAAAAAGATAGGATTGTAGTGGGACATTTAAATGTATGCAATTTCCTTGAGACTACAGCAATAACTTTCTTCTTTGTTTGTAGGCTGATGATATATCCGGTTTCCATGCTAACACTCACATCCCCGTTGTCATTGGATCTCAAATGCGCTATGAAGTCACTGGTGACACACTTTACAAGGTGAGTTGCTTCAGACAAGCATGTCCCTTCGTAATGAAGCCCTACAGCAATTCCCTACTTCCATTTTTTATGAAGCTAGAAAATCATGACATGTCTAAATCAGTTACATATGATTTATTACTGAAGGCTTGATGTATTGAAAGATGAACAGCATTATTGTTTGTTGGATAGTTTAGTGGTCTCTATTAAAGTAAAATTTGTGATGTTACAGGATATGGGAATTTACTTCATGGATATAGTCAATTCTTCTCACAGTTATGCCACTGGAGGGACATCAGTCAGTGAATTCTGGTACTAAGACCAACTTCTTCATGCTTTAATGGGTTTCTATCAATTTGTTTATGTTCTTTTCTTGGTCAAAAGAGAAAAAGGGAGAAAGAAAAGAGTAGCTTCTGCATCCAACTTTTTCACAGACATTTTCTAATATTGGACTATATGTCCTGTTCCAATATTAGTAAACCTAGTTTTCTACACCCACAAAGTGGTCACTAGCTTGTTTCCCTGTGATAAATCCATGATTAGGTCGGACCCAAAGCGACTGGCTAGCACATTAACAACGGAGAATGAAGAATCGTGCACAACTTATAACATGTTGAAGGTATCATGCTCGACTTTTTGTTTTCCCATTCTTTAATTTGATGACGGAAATTTTCAATTTTGAAAATTTATGGTATACAATATGTACTTAAGTACATTATCTTGGATTCTTTTCGCATATCTTTCTTTACTGTTTAGATTTTTTGGAAGTTGTGATCTATTACAATGATTTCTTTTGTCAAGTTTTAGAGATAACCCATTTTTTGTAATCAGTTGGTAACTTTAATCAACTTCTTGATGCAAAATTACTGCATGAGCTTGATGTTACCCTATGAACTTGTAGGTTTCTCGCAACTTGTTTAGATGGACCAAAGAAATGGCATATGCAGATTACTATGAGCGTGCCCTGACAAATGGTGTTTTAGGAATCCAAAGAGGAACAGAACCTGGAATTATGATTTATATGCTTCCACTAAGTCCTGGAAGTTCCAAGGCCAGGAGCTATCATGGATGGGGAACACCAACCAACTCTTTCTGGTGCTGTTATGGAACAGGTGTAGGAATTTATACATTGTTTTGAACTGCCATTATCAAGAGAAATTAAAACTTGTTAAATCTCTTTGAATCTTAAAATCTTCATCCTCGTTTCCTTTCAATTCTGCTTATCTAAAATTTTAATCTACTTGCGTTTTGTTATCTTCAAGATTAGTTATTTTCGAATACCTCTTTATTGTGCTAGCAGTTGATAATTAATTATGCTACTTTGACAGGTATTGAATCTTTTTCAAAGTTGGGAGATTCCATATATTTTGAAGAGGAAGGAAAAGTGCCAGGTCTCTACGTCATACAATATATATCAAGTTTTCTTAACTGGGAATCGGGACAGATTGTGGTTAATCAAACAGTTGATACTATAGTTTCTTCGGATCCCTATCTTCGAGTAACTTTCACCATTTCTCCGAAGGAGGTACTTCTCATCAAATAATTTATGCATGAGGGACTTGGCATTAGCATCCTTCTATTGCTTTACAACGCATCTACTCTGATCCTCTTCAAAATAGACTTCTTTTCAGTAACTACTATCTGAATTGAGTATTTCAGATAGTTATGCATTCTCAACCCTACTTCATTCTTCGAGGGACTGCTATGTTTCGTACCTGATGCAATGTTTGCAGGGATCAAGCCAATCTTCTACCTTAAATTTGCGCATACCAATCTGGACACTTTCAAATGGTGCTAAGGCAACATTAAATGCTCAAAGTTCATCCCTACCAGCTCCAGGTATAAAGGCATATTCCCAGTTTGAAAGTTTCACCCTTTTTATCAATTCGTATGTAAGGGTCATTATATGTGGGTTTTCCCTTTTACCGACAAACAACCAAAGGAATGTTAATTTAAGACCTTTTATTTTTAATTTTATTTATGATAAAATACAAAGAATATTCATTTATTTTACTTCTGTTGCAGGTAATTTCCTATCAATCACAAGAGCATGGAGTCGAGGTGACACACTTAGCCTTGAGCTTCCCATCAGTTTAAGAACAGAGGCTATTAAAGGTACTATGAGAAGAAGTCTGGTTTACTAATTCAATTCATATGTTCATTGTTTTTGACAGTAAATACTGCATATAGCTACTTAATTATGAGGATATATGACTGACAGTCTTGAATTGTGTTTCAGATGATCGATCTGACTATGCTTCTATTCAGGCGATATTTTATGGCCCTTATCTGCTTGCGGGCCTTACAGATGGTGACTGGAACATCAAATCAGGGACAACAAAAAGTCTTCCAGATTGGATAACTCCAATTCCATTGACTTACAATGATCAGCTAGTATCTATTTCTCAAACGTCAGGAGATTCAGCTTTCGTCTTAACGAATTCAAACCAGTCAATCACAATGGAAAAGATCCCTAAGTCTGGCACTGATGCTTCTGTTCATGCCACTTTTAGACTCATCTTAAGTGGCTCACCTTCATCAGAATTATCAACATTTGAAGATGCTATTGGTAAATCAGTTTTACTAGAACCATTCGATCTGCCAGGAATGTTTCTGGTACAGAGAGGAGAAGGTAACAGCCTTACAGTAGGAAATGCTGGTGACAGCAGTGACTCTACTTTCCGCCTGGTTTCTGGGTTGGATGGAAAAGATGGAACCATATCCTTGGAATCAACAAGTCATGAAGGCTGCTTTATTTTTACTGGTGGGAATATCGGTTCCGGCATGAGTGTAAAGCTTAGCTGCAAATCCAAGCAATCTGATGTTGTATTTGATAAAGGAGCCAGCTTTCTGATGAACAAGGGACTAAGTGAATATCATCCAATCAGTTTTGAGGCGAAGGGGGAAAAAAGGAATTTCCTTCTTGTTCCATTACTGAGCTTGAGGGACGAATCTTATACTGTTTATTTTAACATTCACGCTTGACAAAATCTGCTTATATTGTATGGGAGGGACTTGAGAAAGCCTTCAGGAATAGGAAAATAGCAGCATAAAGTTATATCCTTCCATTGATTACATAACAAGGGGTGACAGACGGTGTTGCTCCCTTGCTTATAGTCCTTGGGAAGTTAAGCATGTAACAATCCATTAATCCTGATTAAATAAACCAAGTGGGATGCCATAGAAATTGGCGATGAAGGATCATGATGCTAATTCGTGTACATCTTGCAGTTTGTGCATATGTTGTGCTTGGGTTTTGTGAATCTTTTGGTCAACTTTTGATTGACATTATCTACCATTAGAGCTAATACCAGAGCATAGATAGCAGATTGCTTGTTCTCTTGATAGGAAATTATGTTCTTTCCTTTTGAGTTAAATCTGGTTGTTGTAGCTTTCAGTTTCAACTTTTTTCTGTACTTCTCATTGTGGTCAACCAAATGCGCCTTTATCTTATCAGTATAAAAATATATTATATATTTGTTGGAACAGAGGTAATCATAGAAGAAGGTGTTAAATGTTTGTATTTTTTTGGTCAGATTTATGTGTGCACTATTACTCTCATTTACAACTTTGAATATCATGATTTTATTTTCTTCTACCCGAAACACCGGCAAAACGATAAAACATAGCCACCCCCATTTGGTAAAAGGGAATAAGAGACGAGGCATCGGGGAAATTGGCGTAAGATTGCAAACAATGAGACTGGTGAAGCGTTTGGCGCAATAGAGTTGGAAACGAAATAATTAGGCTTTGTTTAGATTCGTTTTGATTTTTAGTTTTAGTTTTTTATTTTTTTTAAATATAAAAATTAATAAAAAATATTAATATAATATAAAAATATAAAATATAAAATATAATAATCACAACAAAAAATCACAACTTACAATTCAACTAAATGTCCCCTTAGATATCGACATTAAAATGGATTGCTTCAGGGAGTGTTTAGTGATTTTTAATTTTTTTGTCTTTTAATATAAAAATTGAAAAAGAAAATGTATTTGTCACATTCTATTTTGATTTATATTTTTAAAAACTTTGTTTTTTCATATTTTAAAAAAATGTTTTCAAACTAAATTTTTTATTTAAATAAAATATAATTAATAAATATATATATATTTAAAAATGTATAAAAGTGATTTGGTTAAAAAATTTTAAACTTATTTCATATTTAATTTTCATCAATAGATTACTTGAATGCTCGAACTAGTAGCTATGAATAGCTTTTAAATATTTCTAAACCTTGAATACTTTTATTTTATTTTTTATTAGAATAAACTAAATTTATTGCATTGTAAATAAAGATGGTTAAACACTTTTACGATTTAAATATAATTTTTATTCTTTATTTTTTAAATAGTTTTATTGAACTAACGGGGATTCCAATTTTAATTTTGATAACAAAAAAATAAATATATTACTAATGCTTTAAGTTTTTGTTGTGAGTTTCAAAGATAAGTATGTTTGATAGTAAATTCAATGTAAAATATTTAAACTTGAAGGATCAAATTGAAGATAATGGAAGTACAAAAAAGTGACAGTTTTAAAACCTTGTATTTGTAGTTTGGAACTTGTTTGTAAGTTTCAATTGAAGTTCAATTCATCAAAAAACTCTAAGTTGGCATTCATGTATTCATAAGTTTTCAAAAGTTGTATAAAACTTTTATCATATAAATCCATTTTGTTGTTTAAAGTTATAGAGTCAATTTGAGCATTCATACAATTTTGAACTATCTTTTAAAACTTTATTAGAATTACATTTGATTTTAGGAAAATGATTAGAAAGATTTAGAACTTGTTTGAGTCTTTTTTTTGTGTTTTTTTTTTAGGTAAACAACAGTTGCTTAGGAGAGCAATAGCGCCATTCTCAAATTGTCATTATTTACATGTCTGTCCATAAAAGAACGGCGGATTACCTCAAGGAACAACGACGCCATTGATAAATTCAAAAACTATCGTTAATAACTAACAACTAGTTTTTCAGAAAAGTAACTCTTGAGTTTTAACAACTTTTTAATCCCCTAACAATTAGTTTTTTGTTTCTAATGACTCTATTCACTTCGTAACATTATAAATAAGAGTTTTAAAGCTTTCATTAAGATCTTTATAATCTCAAAACGTTATTTTAAGCTAAATTCATCAAATTCATTAAAGTTATCAAACGTTTATTACTCTTCTTGTTTCATTCACGGTTTTCTTAATATAAATCCATTTTTTATGCTTCAAATTTGTTATTTTCAGTTTGTTAATACATTAAAGAGTTTCATTGATCATACATTTACCTTTTTGGGGGGCTTATTTCATTATTTACAAGTATTCAAAATGATATTTACCAAAGCCATGCAATTTAAGGGTTTTTAATATTCTTCTCAATCTTTCATCATATAAACTCATTTTTAATGCTTCAATCTTTCTAAATTTAGTTTGTTTAATCTTTCAAGAGTGTCATTGATCATTTATTTCATTTTTTAAAGCATTAGGGCCCTTTATTTATTGAAATTTAAGTGAAACACCTCTATAAGTATACATTGTTACTTTAAAAGGGGTTTCTTGGCTTATTTGGTTGTTTGTTCTTATAAAGGCTCCTATTTGCTTCAAAAATAGTTCTTAACGGTTGCTCTACACCTTTTATAAAGAAGATTATGATTTGTAAGGATTACTCTTTACCTTCTTTACCTAAGAAGAAGATTGTATTTGTTATAATAAATTAGTCAAATTTTCAACAAGTAGTTGAAGAGATATTTAGTCAATTGTTAGGGATTGTTAAACTTTTATAAATTTTGGTATATCCTCTCAACCTTACACTCTTTTATTATTGCATATTGTATTACTTGATTGTTGCTTTTATTTTGATTGCATTAGCATATACATTTGCATATCATTCTAAATTGAATGTTAGTTTAGTGATTGCATATAGTTAAATTGGTTTAGTGGTTCAATTTAATTATTTTAGAAAAATTTTAGAACACTCAATTCATCCCCCAACCCCCTTCTTGAGTGCCTTTAGGGCTTATTATTGATATCAAAGCTAGGCTCACCTGAGTATGTTTACTTTCCAATGAAAGTATGAGGAATGATTAATAAGGAACCAATTTTTTAATGGAATTGTTTATTTGTATTAAAAAACTATAAAGTTTTTCCTTATGGTCAAAAATGTCATATTATGGGATACTGTTAGTGAAGATCCATTTATTCCCTCTAAACTTGTGATTGATCAAAGAGTAAATAAAGTGAAGGAGAAATGGAATTTAGATGATGAGAGATTAGTTCTATTAAGTAGTGAGGCCATTCATATTTTGTTTTATGCATTAAGTAGGAATGGATTCAATAGAGTTTCCATATGTAAAACGAATCATAAAATTTGGCATGCATTAGAAGTTACTCATGAAGATAATAATTAAATGAAAGAGAGTAAAGTATCAATGCCTACTTACCAATACAAATTGTTTTCTATGAATCATGAGGAAAGCATTTTTAACATGTATACTAGATTTATTAACATCATAAATGCATTAAAGGGGCTAGGAAAGTCATATTCAAATTCTAAACTTATTTAAAAAATTTTAACATCCTTACCAAAGGAATAGGAGGAAAAGGTCACCATAATTTAAAAGGTAAAAGACCTTAACATTTTTCCTTTTGATGAATTAATAGATTCTTTACTCACACAAAAAATGGGGATGAAGGAGTTTAAAGTAAAGGATGAGGAAACTACTTTAAAAAGGAAGAACTTGTCATTCAAAGTCAAGAAAAAGGAGTCAAGTGATGAAGAGAGCACTTTAAATGATAGTGAGGATGACATAACTCTTCTCATCAGGAGGTTCAAGAAGATAATGAAGAAAAAAGCTTTCACCAAAAAAAGATGGCATGGTAGGAGTAATTATAAGAGAAAACAAATTTCTAATATTATATTGTTTTAAATGTAATAAATCGGGTCATTTAAGAAATCAATGTCCTCTCCTTAAAGAAAATGAGAAAGAATAAAGAAGTGGCAAGAAGGATAAAAACAAGGAGAAAAAGGAGAAGAAAGAAAAGAAAATAATGAAAGCTTTGAAGGCCATGATTTAGGAGACATCAAGTGAGATTGAATGTAAGGAAATTGAAGATAAAGTTGCAAACTTTTGTCTCGTGGCATTAGAAGATGAGATACCATATTTTCAGCATTCTTTAAATGATGAAAATGTTGATTTTGATGAAGAATTAAGTTAAGGTAATTTGGCTAGGTGTTTAGAAGGTGTAACTTTGAGAAGGAAGAAAATATCTTCTAAGTTTAGAGAATGATAAACTTGGAAATGATTTATATGACTTAGAGGCTAGGAATATGAATGTTGATGAAGATAGGAAGAAAGTGTTGCATGAAAATAAATCCATAAAGGAAGAGGTAAAATCTTTAAAGGAATCATCAGAAAAATTCATTAAGGGAAAGGAGAAGCTAGACAACATTCTTATAACTCAAAAAGCTTCAAATGACAGACATAGTTTAGAGTTTACTCAATGGAATGAAAATTATAATTCCAGGATTACTTTTGTTAAAGGTAAGAACTTAGATGAAGAATATACTCCCATGTCATCTTTGAACAATGGTAAATGTACATGACTTCACATCTTTGGAAGAATAATTATGCATTTATGTATTCATCTAGGCCTATCTCTAAAGAAAATATGCATGAATTCTTTCAAAATGCAAGAGTTGAAAACAATGCATATAGGCCATTTATGAGTAATTTTCGTCTAGGCCCTATTTATGCATTAAAAATTCATTCTCATTCATATAGAATTGTTTCCCATGCATATATTATTCCAAAGAACATGTGTCATTCACATCTTAGGCCAAAACCATTCCAAAGAAGGCCATTTAGGAATGGTCCATTAAGATATGCATATAGGAATAATTTTAGATCGAGTATGCATTTTCATAAAGTTATATATGATTGTGATTATTATGGTAGATTTAGACACTTAGATAAATTTTGTTTTGATAGAATAACAAATTTCTTTAATTAAACAAAGGGCTTAATAAATAGAAAAGCGTCTAATGACCAAGGCCCCAAAATAACATATGTACCTAAAGTGAAATAAATTTATATGTTTTGTAAGAATTCAATAGTAACAAATGATGTGTAGATAGTGAATGCTCTAGAAACATGAGGTGTAATGCACCAAAATTCATATTCTTGAAGAGTAAAGATGGAGTTTTATCACTTTTGGAGACAATGCCAAGGGTAAGGTAATTGACATTGGTCCAGTTGGTAAGGAAAATACAACTATTGATAATGTACTTTTAGTGGATGTTTTAAAGCATATTTTACTAAGAAAATATAATTTATTAAATGTGAGTCAATTATATAATAAATATTTTAAAGTTATTTTTGAAGGAAAATCTTGTATATTTTCTAAAGTTGTTGATAATAGTGTTGTTTTTATTGGAAAGAGAGAAGGAAACATATATACTATTTATTTGAATGAACTCTCTAATAATGATGTTAAGTGTTTTGTTTTTATGAATGAAGATTTTTGGATGTAGCAGAGGAGGATAGGTCATCCTAACATGGAACATATTATAAATCTTATCAAGAAGGAGCTAGTAAATGATTTACCAAGAATGAAGTATGCGAAAGACAAGATATGTGATGCATGTCAAATGACAAAGAAACCAAGGCTTCATTGAAGAAGAAAAATATGGTAACTTCTTATAAAACTTTAGAATTATTAAATATGGACTTGTTTGGACCATCTAGAATAATTAATTTAGGTGATAAAATTCTATGCATATGTGATTTTTTATGATTATAGTAGATATATATGGGTTATATTTCTAGCTAGTAAAAATGAATGTTTTAGGTCCTTTGTTAAATTTACTAAGAGAGTGCAATTAGAAAAATGCTATATAATTTCATTCATTAGAAGTGATCATAATAGGGAATTTAAAAATGAACTATTTGATGCATATTGTGAGAAAAATGGTATTTTTATAACTTTTCAACTTTTAAAACCCCTCAACAAAATGAAGTTATTGAGAGGAAAAATAAAACATTACAAGAGATGGCTAAAATTATGTTGAATGAGTATAATATTTCTAAATATTTTTGGGCAAAAGCTATTGTATGTTTATGTCACATATTCAATAAGGTCTACATAAGATATTACATAGATAAAACTTTTTATGAATTTTGGTATGAAAAGAAACTAAAGGTTAGTTA
The DNA here is from genome assembly GCA_028565735.1 of Pinacopodium congolense. Lineage (NCBI taxonomy): Eukaryota > Viridiplantae > Streptophyta > Magnoliopsida > Malpighiales > Erythroxylaceae > Pinacopodium > Pinacopodium congolense. The sequence goes on along the minus strand of JAOXYD010000008.1, from coordinate 16,485,041 downwards.
TTTCAAAGTTTTTTGTTGTAAAAGCTTTATTTGGAATACTAGAGACAATTTAGGAAAGTTTAATGCAAAATTAGAAGAAGGAATATTTATTGGTTATTTCTTTAGTAGTAGAGCTTATAAGGTATTTAATAAGTGTACTAAGATGATTGAAGAGACCATGCCTGTCTTTTTTTTATGAATTAAACCCATTTGATGTAAAAAAAAAAGTGATGATGATGAGGATATAGGTTTATCCAAGGATATGAAGAGATTAGAATTAGAAGAGTAAAAAAAAGGAAGGTGCAAAAAACTCCCTTCATCTAGTGAACCATTAGTTGAATCTTCATCTAGTGAACCATTAGTGAACCATAAAGTCTTAAAATCATATATGAAGATTTAGGTGATAATAGTTGGGTTTTACCTATAAATGAGGAGTTAAACTAATTTGAAAGGAACAAAGTGAGCACTTTAACACATAAACCTAATGATCATCAAATTATTGATACTAAATAGATGCTTAGAAAAACTTGATAAATTAGGTAACATTGTAATAAACAATGCTAAATTAATAGCTATAGGTTAAAATCAAGAAGAAAGAATTGATTATAAGGAGACATTTGCATCCATAGCTAGATTAGAGGTTATTAGACTATTTTTTGCATTTACATCTTATATTGGTTTTAAACTTTATCAAATAGATGTCAAAAGTTTATTTCTTAGTAGTTTCATTCAAAAAGAGGTGTATTTAGAACAATCACTTGATTTTGAAAACCATGATATGCCAAACCATATTTATAAGCTTTCAAAAGCATTTTATCTCATAAAAAAAGTTCCTAAAACTTAGTATGAGAGGTAAAGTGCATTTTTTATTCAAGATAGTTTTTCAAAGGGTAAGGTAGATACTACTCTTTTTATTAAGAATAATCATGATGATGTACTAATTTTGCAAATTTATATAGATGATATAATTTTTAAAGGTACCAATGAAAGGTTATGTAAAGAATTTGTAAGTTAAATGAGTAAAGATTTTGTGTAAAGAGTTTATTCATATTAATATTAATTTTCACATATTTTTCAAATAAA
>JAOXYD010000008.1:16455852-16483879 GCA_028565735.1 Pinacopodium congolense | reverse complement strand
AATCCTCAAATAGATGAAAGGAAGTTCCCCAAGTCATAAGCATGTCACATTAACTAGCCATCTTGCATCATAAGAAGGGAGTCAAGGCCACTTGTTGAATATCTTAAGCATGTGTAAGTGTCACTTGAAGTTTACATATTCTAGAAGCTCAAAATTTTCACTCATGCATTTCATATGTTTTAATGTTTTTCACTAAAGTTTTCTATTAGCACTTAAATTAATGTAGTAATTAAAAATATTTTTAATTGTGTTTTGGAATTTTTTTAAAATTAAACTTGACGTAGTAAATTTTTTAGAAATGTTTAAAAATATTTTTGATCATGTTTTGCAATTTTAGTTTAGGAGATCAAAGGTAGTTAAAAACAACACCCTTGATCCATTTAAGTTAGATAAACTTTACTTTTTCATTTCATTTTTGAGTTATAATATGTTCTCATCATGCCCAAAACCCTAATACTAACATATAGTAGCGTCTAAAATAAAGAGAGAAACAAGTTTGAAGTTATTATGTGCAAAACTCTTATAAGCTTTATCAAAAGGAGTCAAACCTTATGCTATTAATGTTCAATCTGGTTTCTGTTGGTTTCACTCACAATTTTGTGTTTCTAAATCCTTGTTCTAAGTTTCTATTACTGTATCAAAGGGTTTGAATATTGTGTTGGCTTTTGATTATCGGTTCTAGGTAAAGTTTATATATACAAGTTTTGTATTCACTTAAGTTCTTCAAGCTTTTTATATATCTTGCATTTAACTTTTTGTTCAAATGTTCTAGACCTATTCTAAATTCTTAAAATTATTTTTCCTTGATTCTTTAAGGTCCTAAGAGTGTTCTAAATCAATATTTGTCATTTAATTTTATTTCTAGATTATTTTTTCATTTTTAGAAATCAATATACTCAAATTTGTCAAATGTTGGTACTATCTTTAATTCAATCTGAGTTCTTAATTTTCCAGTCGAGTTTAGCATGATTAATTGATTTTTGGTGTTTTTTAGGTCCTTGAGAAGTTTTTAAATTTTTTTTTTTTTTGTGTTTGACTGCACCCTTAGTTGATTCTTTTTGTATAAAAAGTTATAAACATTAAGTTGTCCAGATTTCAAAATTTTTTTATTTCATATATTTTCATATTAAGAGTTTTAAATATGATTCTTGAGCTTTTAAATCATTATAGTTGGTTTTAATAAGGTTTATAGAGGGTCATTATACATTCATTTGATTTTTATATACTAAAAAGCCCTTGGTTGATTGAGATTCAAATGAAACACCTTTAAAGATGTGTTTTTAGTCACTTTTATGGGGATAATTTCTATAGGTTACTCTTTACCTTATAAAAAGATTTGTATAACTTGTTCTTTATCTCATAAAAAGATTTATATAGGCTCCTCTTTTCCTTATAAAAGATTTGTGATTGGGTTAATCTTCATTCTTAAAAAGATTATGAGGTTGCTCTTCACCTTTTTGTGGAAGGAATATTGTGTATAAGCTTGCTCTTTGTCTCATAAAAATATTTATGAATGTCCCTTATTGTAATGACCTAAATTTTTTTAAAGTTACTTATAATGGACCAATAAGGAGAAAAACTTTATAAGAGTATAAATTAAGGTTAAGAAAACGTAAGTTTCATTTCTCTCTTAAACTTTCTCTTTATTGGTTACTATTTACATCCAACTTCCAATACCTATATCTTCACCATCCAATCACCATTTCTGATGATTTGAGATTCTATGGAAAGCTCTCGGAATGTACTATCAAAACCCTAAATTTGTTTTTATGAAAAATAACTCAGATTTGGAGAAATTATGACTCAAAATTTTGGTCTTGTAGGTAAGTGATCGTTCTTCTATTTTTAATCATTTTTTAGCCAAGCCAATACTATCATTGTGCTTAATGTAAGAAAGGAAGGGAATTGCACGTCAATTGACCGATTTTTACTAATGAACAAAAATATATCTCTTTTGATCTTTAAACCTTCGATTCTCACAAACTAGGCAACGGTTCGATACAAGACTAGTGTCATTGGATTCTTCAAGGTGAGCTTGTCATTTTTAGACAAGTGGTGAAGATCATTATTGCTTCAATGGTAACGGCAGTGGCGTATGGCCCTCATACTCTAGTAACAGTGGTAATTTTTTTAACTTAAAAAAATGATTGAAAATAATTTTCAAATTTTCTAAAGATTATGTAGATCAACTTTTATAAAAGTGATGTATTAAAATTCTTGATTATTTATGAGTTAAAATTTTTAAAAGGGTTATATTCTTATAGAAATGCATGAAATTGATTAAATTTGAGTCGTTGTTGAATAGAATTAATACTATTTGGATGTATTGAGTGTAAATATATGTCTTATGTTAGAATTTAGTATACTTAAATTATAGATTGGGTTAATTATAGATTTTGAACTACAAATATGGATTCAGTTGGGAATAAATATGTAGTTTAGAGGCTCAATTCGAGTTATGGTTACTGATGGATATAAAAGTATATTTCATTGTAGGAAGGGGGATATTTGCTTTATAGGGAAAACTCTATCGGATTTTTGATAAATTCTTTATAAAATGTGACATTAAGGTTTTAAGTAGAAGATAGGGTTCCTTTCAACAGATGACATATTAGGTCACTATCCTACTCTTTAAAAATCTGAAATTGGTTTAGGATTTATGTCCTAATGATTATTTCTATTTTCTTTCTATAGATTAATCAAGATTAGGATCTTCCACTTTGAGACCTAGGTTTAGCACGAAGGAGCGCATTCTACTAGTGAGTTAAGTTCCGTAATTATAAGCATGCATGATATTCATTCATATTAACTAACATATGTACATATATTTCTATTGTGTTATGTTATGTTTACTTTGATATGTGATGATATAGAGGATAGTTGTTGAATGAGCTAATTGGTAAGCATTACCAGACCGTGCATACAGTGAGTCATTCGATCGGGTATAGATTTGGGTTATTGGTTGATTTATTGATTGAGATATCAAATGATTGGGGTAGTTCAATTGAGATTGCTCTCGGATTGATTGATATATAGTATATGGTATATGGTATAATGGCATAGTTGTGGTGGATCGGTTAAGGTTGTTTTTGGATGGTAACCGCATCATAATGAAGCAATGGAGATTCAATTGAGATCGTTCTCGATGACAGTCCTCTACATTTAGTCCAAGTGACTTGTGTGAAACAAGAGAGCCCTTATGGTTAGAGTCTAGGTATAATGCATGTCATAGAGTCCTTCATCATTCCTTCATTATTATTTGTTGATTATTACATAACATGATATTAATATAAGAAATGCATGCATACATGTTTCTGAAAAATCATTATATTATATATTTGCATTTATAGATGTGGTATATTACATATATCATTTGTAATCATTAGGTGCATAACATAATCATAGTATTAATTTATTTACTGAGATTTGACTCCCCTCAACTATTTTTCAGGATCTTTTGTTCAAATCTCTATTGAAAAGGTACTCTTTCATTCTTCTTCTTCTCCAGTGATTTGATATATGTTTTGATATTTTGATAATTTTTTACACTAGAGTCGCAGTAGTCTTGTATTTAATGAATTTCCCTTCTATTAACTACCTCAATGTTATAACATAATTGTAGATTGGATATTATTGGTGCTATTTAATTATTATGAGTATATGTATGATTATTTTGGAAATTTTATCTTTATTATCGATATGGCGATTTGATGGCATTTTAGATTTACTAAAAGTCGAGTAGGCTTTAAGTTTACTATTCTTTTAGCGTCGGTTAAGGTCTAATAATGGGGTCATGACACTCTTTTCCTCAAAAAGATGGTATAAGGTTACTCTTCACCTTTAAAAAAGAAGATTGGATTTGTAAGAGTTGATCTTTACCTAATAAAGACGACCTATAATTGCTACATTAGTGATAGTGTAAAAACCAACATCGTTGGTGTTGAGAGTAGATTAGGCAACATTAGTATTACTAAACTATTATAAATCTTTATTTCTTGTCTCTTCCTTAAAACTTGTCTCTTCCTTAAACTCCTTATTATTGAATGTATCATTGATTTATTAATCCTTGAATATATTAATACTTATATTATTGTAAATTGAAATATTGGTACTTGTATATTTGTTCCATTCTTTTTCTATAGTTGATTGGGTAATTGAATTTTGTTAATGTTTGTATCATTTGGACATATTATATATATATATATTATTGATAATTAAGTGATTTTTTCATACTTATATTGTGTTATATTACTTGCTTATTACATTTGGTAGATTTTGATTTAAGAACTTCCTTTAATTTTGAATTTTTTCTTGAGTAGTTAAAAATTTTATATTAGGATCAAATTTCTAGAATACTTAATATACCCATCTTTTAAGTGCCTTTAAGACTAACATATATAGTCTTACTATCAACAACATATTTTATTTAAGAGTATTGACAATTGTGTGATATCTTGTTATTATAATTCTTATAAAATACATTAAATATAATGTTAATATTGATATTTTTATTTTATTGATTTAGTTTCAAGTAGTCTTGTCTTATTTAAAATAAATAGACTTTTTATTAAAAAATTTAATGGAACCTAAAAAAAGTACTCTTTATTGGTGATAATTGCAAAAATTTTTAAAATATTTTTGTTTAAAAATAAATTCAAATTTGCTACATATATTTTAAAGTAGAAGATCAATAATTATGGAAAGGTAAAATGATAAATTTTGATAATTAATGAAGATATTTTCATTAGTTCTTTGGTGCGAAGAGAAATTGTTCAACAGAAAAGTACAATATGTCAATCCATTTATTAAACATAAGAATTAATAGATATTTTCAGTAACTTCCTTATATATGAAAGAAATTACTTAATAGAAAAGTGGCTTGTGTCAACTCTCTTATTAATGTGTATTAATTGTTAAATCTTGGCAAATCATATTAGAATCAATGATAAATAATAATTAATATCTTAATACACATAAAATTTGAATTATATTCTATGGACCTATAAATTTGGATCCTTAGTTCTTATAACTTGAAAATTTTCTTTGGGTTTACTTAACAAGAATTATTTCAAAGAGTAATTTCTATATGCATACATACATACACACATATATATATAATCATTATAAAAATATCATATCATATGATGGTAATTGAAAATATTAGTCTCATGTTAGGAAGAACTATAAGACTATAAATTATAAGCCTTTTTATGTTTGGTTGGTTTTCAAAAAATTTAAAAAGGACTTTGGCATTTGATAACATTACTTTCACTTTCTAAAAGAAACATGAAATAAAGTCAACCTATTCCTACAATTATACATCGATTCGTTGAACTCGATGGTTCCTCTTCCATCAACAGCCCTTTTGCTTTCCACGAGGAACTACTTTTCCTAAAGTTTGTAAAACATTAAAAAATGACCATAACATTTTCAATCAAACCTTAAATCCCTAAATCAAATTCTAAAACAAATTTAGAAGTCCACTTCAGTTGTTGATGTGAAATAAGTTCGTCAAAAAAAATCTACATCAGTAGCCATAAATGCAATTAAAAAAACATTAGCTATTTGTCAACTTTGGGGCCTTTTAACATTTTAAAATTTTGAGGGTTTTTTTTAAATTTTTGTTCAAATGTTAAGTGTTAAAATATACTTATAACCTTTTAGGTTTTGATGGATAATATGGATGAAATAATGCTCTCTTTGGATATGTGAGGAATTAGAAGCTTTCCTCATATGTTGACATGCTTCTTTGATAGAAATCTGGCCTACATTAAATGGGAGTATATATTATGCCTCTACTTTTATAATGAAACCTATAGTGACTATGAGCTTATTTCATGTCATTTTGATGATAAAGAGTCCTATATGAATGAGTAGGATGTTGCATGTTCTTTTGGGACGACATTGCATAAAATTATGCTTGTCCTTACATTTGAGATGTCCTTTAAATTTAGAATATGACACATACATGAATGTGTGACATTTTTTTTTTAGACCTAGAGGATAATGATAGATCATGTGATTTTTGTATATATTTAAAAGATGCAATATATTCATGTAATGATTTAAGCATTTGCTTATTGTGTAAATACTTTCCCTTCGTAAAAATGGTCTTGGTATTGGATGGTGTACCTATAAATGCTAATTCCATGCTTATCATTGCAGCTTTTTTAGCATCTAAGCATGCTATTTAATTTTTTACTACCCATAGTAAATATCTATATGGTTTTTTAGGATCATTTTTCTCCTTCAAAGTTACTTAATTTTATTATCTTTTTTTATATAATTAGTAGTGTTAAACAAAAGAAAAATGTTCGTAAAAGGAAGTAAGGTTTCAAAAGAAAGGAAAATAGCTAAAGAACCAAGCCAAAGGATGTTGGGGATGCAAGGCAAGTCTATGCACATGCATCACCTACATCCACAAAAGCTAGAGACTAGAAGATAAAAGTTGTTTGAGGATACAAAGAAGTGTGGAAGACAAAAGCACACTTAAGATTTACAGTACCTCACAACTAGAAAAGAAACTGAACTGAAAAAACCTGAAAACAAGGAAAATGAGATCAAAAACAAAATTTTATTGTCATTATTAATAATCACACTTTTAGAATCTACCTTATCATGTATATTTATTTCATGTTCTCAATCATGCATGGTTCTAAAAACTTCAAAGTATCTTATTCTTGGAAAATAATTTCTTTCTTTTTAAGCTCTTGACCTATAGGCATTCAGCTAACGTATCATATGAAAGTTTAGTGTCAAAATCATTATTATTAACTTATATATTTAAGCAAGAATTTGCCTCTTTATTGGCTATAAAACACACAATTTTTAGATTCTTCACTTTCCAAACTATAGTGTCATGTCAAGTGAGTTTAAATGCTTTATTCTTCTTCTTTAATTGTTGGTCCACCTTTTTCTTTAATAACTACTCTCTTTTTTTTCTTGTGATAAGCTTAATGTCATCCCCATCACTCTTACTTATCGAGGTTTCCTCATCATCAATTGTCTCATCTTTGGAGACTTTAAATACTACAAATCTTCTTGTTGAAGCCACTTCCTCTTCATGTAATTTATTATCCACATCTTATAGATAAAGAGTGGTTTATCTAACTCTTTAAATGGCAAGGTATTCGAATATTTGTCTCCTCATATGGTTGTTACTTTTACCGCCTAAACTTTTGGTAAAGTCCTAAGTAATTTTCTTGGCAATTCAAGATTAATGTAAGTCTTACTATGGACTTTAAAAGAATTAATAAGTGAACATACATATAAAAAATTGATTCATTATGTTCCATAAAAAATCGTGTTAATACACAAATATGCTTACTTTGTCTCTTTCACTTAAATGGCGCCCTTATATGTGATTCTAAGTATATAACATATCTCTTGTGTTGTCTTACACACACACACACTTTATTGAACTTAATCCTATTCATACATAAAATAAAATATTTATGGCTTACTATTGAATGCAATAAGTCTCTTAATATTATCACTCCACTCATTTCTATCCTTTGGTACCATAATTTTCACTTTATCTCCAACTATTTTAGTATTAGGACATAAGGATTAATCTCTAAATTCCTAAAAGAACAATCCTTATAAATAAAAGAAAGTATTTCATTCTAGTTTTCCATGCAATTTTCACTTTAAAAAAAGGAGTTTATTTATACATTGGCTATCTTAACTGAAAGAAAATTCAAATTTTGACATAATAATCTTTACTCAAATTTTCATTGGAAATCTATATACAATAAATGAGATGACGCAAATATCAATTGTTAATCCCTGTATGACATAAAAAGGGAGAGTCAATCATGTGGGTTAACTTTTTTCCCTACTTTAAACTAATCAATGAATTGTATACCATAATGAATGATTATGGAAAATTCATAACAAAATATCATAAAATAAACAAACAAATTACAAAAGAAAATAGGGAAAGAGAGATAAAACCAGTTTATAATAATTCTAAATATATGTTATATAATACATATATGTTAGTCTCTCAAGGCTCTTATCAATTCTCTAATATGCCTAACTTTCTTCTTACAACTCGTATGTCATAAATTGATACTCAAAACAACCTAATATAGTTATTAGAAACCAAACCTAGCCATAACTAGTAATAGTAGCATTAGTCAACTATTATAGAATAATAGTTAACTAATATGATGAAAAACTTACGTCACATGTTATCAAAAGAATTTAGTCGATCAAATTCTTACATTAGTCAACTAATCTATCTAAAACTCTAATATTGGACGTCAAAAATCCCTAAATTAATTGATAAAAATTTTTTAAACTAGTTTTCAAAATTTCTAAAGTTCTTTCAAAGAAAAAACATAGTTCTTTGACAAAATTTTGATTCAAAACTATTTCAAACACTATCCCAAGTGTATTTTTGATGCATTAAGAGGTTCTCTTTAATGCATTTTTAAATTCCTCTTAATTATGACAACTTATATACAATATGCCCTAAGTGCAAATGACTGTACAATAATTGAACCCTTAATATATTGAAATCACCAAGATAAGGTTATAAGAAAGATTTGATTAAATCTTGATGTGTTTGATTTATCCTTGTTCTTGATTCTTTACTTAAAATGCGTATGTGCTCCACTTTATTTATTTTCTTCATGATTTGATTGTTCAATTAATTCAATTTGCTCTTTTGCTCATTTACACTCTCATTGAATTTAATTTTTCACACATTGACTTGCTGATATTACCAAAAAAAATTAAAAATAGTAATTACATATTTTTTATTATTAAAAATATAGGTTAGAGCCTCAGTTGATCCAATAATAATCTTATATGTTAAACCCATATTAAAGTAATTTTTTGACAAAATTTATGTATGTTGTTAAAATGTAAGAACCCTTTAAAATTTTAAATTTGAAGGACATGTAGTCCTTGAAGTAAATACTTAATTGTATGTAATAAAAAAAACTAATAAGTTGTATTTACTAATTTAAATTATAAATGAAATTATAATATTAGGTACCAAGCTCATATCAAAATCTATAAAATTAAATTTGGTGCTTTACACTGTTTTCTTTATAATTTTTTCTTTAAATATTTTATATTTTATTTAAATGTGTATAATAAATTATATGATGTGTATTTATTATTTTATTAATACAAAGTATATGATTTTTATTTAAAATATTTTCATTTATTTATATTATAGTATACATTTCAAATTTACAATTATTTATAACATTTTTCAGTATTTTTATAATGTTATATTGAATGTGAAAAAAGAATTGATTGTACGAATAATTACACTTTATTAAAAAGTTTAAACACTTGAATATAATCAATTTAAAATATTTTATTTTATTATTAATGCAAACTATTTTATAATAATTTTAATTTATTATAAAATTAAATCAAAATTAAATCAAATCATTTATTAACATATTCACATTTAAATCTAAATGTAAGTTTGGCTGAAAAAGGTGCTGCTAACTTAAATACACACCGTGCAAACTTCATTTTTTTTATTAACATGACTGAATTTGCCAAAAAAATAAAAATAAAAACTACACAGCACTAACACAAAGCAAGCATATAACACATAACAGACAAAACAAAACAAGTAGGTCCAAAGCAGCTCTTTTATTGTAAGAATATGATAATATACGCAAGAAATTGTACCAAAGGTTCAGTAAATGTACGTGTACATAAAAAAAATATATCAATCAATAACTTCATCCTAATCTCTAATATCGTTAATTCAAAATTCTAATTTAACACTTCCATCAGTTAAATTAAAGATATGTTTAATTAGGTCGTTAGATATAATTTTTAATTATATTTTTAATATTTTTATTTTTTTTATTTAAGTACTATTTTTTGTTTTTATATTATATTAATATGTTATTTTTATATATTTTTATACTTTTTTTAAAATTTTTGTATTTAAAAAATAAGAAATTAAAATTAAAAACGGAAAATTAACTAAACCAGGCCTAAAAAAAATAACGGGGAAGACATTAAAATTGGATTAGAAAAGTTCAATTTTGCGAGTAACTCTCCTACCAATAAAACATCAGATTTGATATTTTTGGAAATTTTGTCATACTTCACGTTCTAGTTTCTGTCTCAATTACTTGCTTATACTGCTTAAATATGTTAACTTCGACCTGTTTAAGGCCAATGTTGTTTCGAACTTCTTGAAATCATCAAAGTTTTGCAGAAATTAATATCAACTTCTTCACTCATTTCGTTAAATCTTCACTCCAAAATTTAAGTGACTTATTAACTTGATCATCAAACTCTGCGATAAAACTTCAAGTAGTATAGGAGTTAGTGAAGTTAGTTTACTTTGAAATGATCAACATCGCGAACAATGGAGAGAATGTTTGATATTCCTCTAGCAATAGTCAAGTAGGATGTCCACTTCAAATATAGGGCTGTCATTTTAAGTCGTAACTTCTGGAAAGGAAAGTGTAAAATAATATTCCGAAGTCCTCCATCAAGCATAGTTAAAGGCTAAGTGATTGAACCAAGCAAATAGGAAGTACTATAACCAGAAAAGGTATTAGAATAGTTATCTTATGGGGACACTGGCATGTGCATTTAGGAATCAATGTCAGCTGCAGTGTAACTTAATATATTTATGGTTTATTTTCCAAATTACGAGTTGGAGGAGCAAGGTATATATTCTATCCCTCATCATAATGATGCAGTGAAAGGTATATACCTCTAATCAGACCAAAAAGAAATGTATGTAGATCACTTAAGGAACTCACAAGTTAATACAAAATATCATCTTGTATTAGTCTTCAAAGGAAATTTCAAAAAGAAAAGGGAAAGAAGAGATAGGAATGAGGTGCATGTGCTTCCATTTTCTGCAAAGATTGATGGTGCAGCGTTAACAATATTCCCCAGCATCCCCCACTCAATGTAACAACTTGCCACTCTTTACTAAGCTCTTGTCATTGTCTTAGTAATGCTTCACGTCACGTGTACTCTCTTCTTTATTTATTTCATGCATCTTTATATCTTTTCTAAGATTCAAGCCTCTTGTATTTATATATTTTCTCTAAACTGTCATCAAATCATCAAATTTTAGAAAAAAGAATCTTTATCAATCATTTGTAATCCACTGGGACAAAAAGAAAAAAGCAATGGAAAATGCAAAAGTAGCGGTGTAAGATATATATATTTATATATGTTGTTGTAGGTATATTATTTATGATATGATAATGATGGAGAAACTCATAATAATAAGACAAAATTACAGTCAGTCACGGAGACAACGCTTACACATTCAAGCAGTCTCAGATAATAATAGTACAGTATATATATGTGATGGCATTGGATTTTTAAAAGCGATCGAACATGAAATTATTACATGTTAATGTAAACCTAACTAACTAACGAACTAACAAGGCTTAATGAGTGGTTTACCGCAGAGGCAATCGTTAAAAGCAAAAGACGAGGCCTCTAGATGATTGAACGGCGATCCCCCCGGAATCCTCCCGCACAGGTGGTTGTGGCTCAGATCCAAGTGCCCTATGTAAGACGCTGCCGACAACGTCTTCGGTATTGGTCCCTTGAAATTGTTATACGATAGATCCAACACCGTGAAATATGATCTGGGTCCGAACACGTCCGGTAAGTAACCCTGCAGCGCGTTTCTGCTCAGGTTCAGGTTACCGATGCTCGACGTGAACAGACTCGCCGGGATGTAGCCAGAGAGCTTGTTGGCGTCTAGATTGAGAGTGGCCAGTACCGCCATTTTGCCTAACGAAGGAGGAATAGTTCCGGTTAAGCTGTTGAGGGATAGATCCAAGTCAGCGAGACGGTAGATTCTAGCAATGGAGGGAGGGATTGGACCGCTTAAATAGTTTCGGCTCAGTAAAGCCCGGCTTAACATTGGCAGTCGGCCGAAGTCGGGTGGAAGAGGACCGGAGATTCGGTTGTTACGCAGATCAAGGTGCATTAAGCTGGACAAGTTAGTCAAAGAACGTGGAATCTGGCCTGACAACAAGTTATCGGCGACGTTAAGGACGGTCAAGCGGTGCAAGCGGCCGATGTCTGAGGGGAGGTCTCCGGAGATGCGGTTGCCTATGAGGTCGAGGATTCGGAGGAAAGGGAGAGAGGTGACGCAACGAGGGATCTCTCCAGATATGGCTTTCCAGTCGGCGATGGTGAGGCTGGAGAGGCGTTTGAGTTTGCATACGGAAGGAGAGATGAAACCGGTCATGTAGCCAGTTCGGTGAGCTTTCTGGAAGATGGGGTCTTCGGATTCGCCACGAAGGTTGATGTCGGCGACCCGACCTGTCTCAGGATCGCAGCTAATTCCGTACCAGCTGTGGCAACAGTCGGTGCCTTTCCAGGAGTTGAAGATGCCTAAGTATGGCTCGTTAAGTGCTGCTTTGAAATCTAAGAGAGCTGCTCTTTCGGAGGGAGGACAGGCTAGAACAATGGGAGCTGTGACCATTAACTTTAATACTATCACTAGTAGTGGTATGTTAATCTGCATGAAGGACGCCATGTTTAAGTTTTCTATAGAATAGTATCACAATTTCCACAGTTTGTTTAGAACGATGCCATATATATATATAGCACATGAAATGGAAATGAAGGTTGGGTTTCATTCACGGGTTTACCCCTTCACGTGGAATTCGGTTTTATGAGAAGAAAAATAAGATTCCTCACATTTATCTTAAATTATCTGGAAAAGATATTTTGTATAATTTTATTTATTATAATTACTAATTATAAATATATCATCAAATATTTTTTTATAAATAAAATTTCTATCATTACCTCTTTAATTAGTCAGCCGATTATATATTACTAATGATTGAGGAGCAGCCCCCATTTTACATTATTTAAAAATACATTTTAGTATTCTTTGAAAAAAAAATTATTGATAATTTTTCATCTAGTTAATTAAATAAAGAGTTTTTATTATAGTTGTTTCAGAAAATCATATACTTAATAAATTTTTAATAAAAGGAATTTTAACTATCAAGGGTGAGACTAATCAGAAGTTTCAAGTTCTCGTGGGGTATTGTTATTTTATTTTATTTTTAATTCTAAAGGCTTACGATGAAACTAAAAGTAAGAAGAAAGAAAGATTTTGAGGTCCACAGGGACATGAATCTTTGCCTCCCAATTCGAATACACCAGTTTGGTCCTTAGAGAAGCAGTCTATTTTAATAAATGCATACAAATAACCTTACCCATTATCATCAGTTTATGAAAAAAGTGTCCAAAGAGGAGTGATCTCAAGCATCCATTATCTTTCATACTGTTGATGGAGCTGGTCCTGAGGAGACGAAGAAGAAGAAGATAGGATCCATTAATCAATCAATCATGCATGTGGAGCGTTAATATTCTGGACCCAAAATTCAAGAGGTGAGGACAAGAAATTATCTGTCCATGTTAGGAAGATTTCCAACCAAACTTTTTCTGAGATGCAGTTGTCTGTGCATATCTTTAAGAAAATGTAATGTATCAGTCACCACCACCACCATCAATCATTGCTTCTGTTGAGAAAACGCCGTTTTCTTTGACAGCTTCGTTATTATCTTTTGTTCGCTATTTCTTCCCAAATCTTCTAACATTAGAAATTTTCATAAACTTAATTGCATTTTTTGAGAAAACCAAGCACATTCACATGTTTAATTACCTTTGTCAACCTGTGAAAGCTATGTTTCAGCATATAAACATGTCTAATTCTTACGATCTTTCTAATTTCAAGAATCAAACATGAAAAACATTGTCCCTTAATAGTTAATTGTTTTCCCTTAATAGTTAATTGCATTTGTAACTTTATTAGCGTCATTCAAGGAGTAGTTTGAGTAATTGGTCAATTAAAAAATAGAGGTAGACGGTCGGTGGAAATTAAATCCGACAGGCCAAGTGATCTTGCAAGACCCTTATCCACAATATTCTTCTGCATCTAAAAAAATGTGAATATAGATTATTGTTTCTCCTGAAACTTTGCACGACATCTGGCACCCACCTTTAATATAAGTAGCAATAAGAATCGGAGATGTCAGAAAATAAGCAGATATCAAGACTACAAAATGGGTATTCATGTTAGCAAAGGCAAGTAATCAAGAAAAATATTGCAGATTAAATAAAATAAAGTATGCCTCTCCTAAGATTCTGCACCAATATTTCAAAACTGAGAATAGAAAATCTTCATGGTGTGATGGTTTTGCTCTATTAAATCATAATGTATATGGTAAAGAAAAAAAAATTTCTTATAAGGGTAACATTAGCACAAGGCATGTGGTACATGTGCAAGAGGGTCCATCAACATTAATTAAAAGTTGGCACTTATAGTTTGGCGATCATCAGTTTTTATCTGTTTTACATTCTTTCTCCTTTCTGTCGAACAAGACAGCAACAGTCCCACAAATAACTTTGAGTCGTTTAGTATTACTGTTAATTGTAATTTTTAGTTGTAATTTTTATATATTTATATTAATTTTTGTGTATTATCCTTGATTTCTATATTGTATTAGTGTGTTGTCTTTTTCAATTTTTGTATTTAACAAAATAAAAAATTAAAACACAAAACCAAAACCATACCAAACAAGCGTTTTCCCTTTGATTTCTGCCTTTCCTCTTGGATGGGATAACATTGTCAAGTCCCAGTATTTCAACCAAAAAGAAATATACATGTGATGTTTTATGTGCATACAAAAATTCTTTATAAATGTACATGAACATATAAAGGTTATAGATGAGTGAATTTTGAACTATAAAAATTGTTTTGTGAAGCTGAGATGTTTAATGAATTCTCTTCCAGTTTTGGTACGATGCCCTGCTTTGGCAGGAACAGTAAGAGCATGTGAACATCTATTAACGTAGTAAGACGAGGGGCGAGGTCTGGGGGAATCAATCGCAGGAAATCTGTAGTTGAACAAGAATCATCGTAATGGTTGAGCCGAACATCTGGGAATAACACTATTAAATATTATTAACAAATATATGTGCATGTGCATGTGCTTCAGACATGGCATTTAACGAGGAGACTTTTCTTTGATCTTATGGTTGGTTGCAACCTAAACCGACGCCATTCTGGACAGGTTTAAGGTATACAAAGCCAACCATGCTTGCTTCGAGGCTCAGAAACAGAAACCTGCTTCAACCAGCTTGAGAAATCTGCGGAAGAGATTCTCGAGACTTTATAAGAATTTTCCGAATAGGAAATGACGACTAATTTCATTGGTTAATCATAAAATCTGGTCAGGAAAGTGATCCCTCTTATAAATGAGGCATGAGAGAGTCTGTCGTGATCTTAATTAACAAAAGAAGATAGGTAAGCCAGTGAATTTGTTTTAAACCGCTTGGATTGATAGGGTAAAGCCCTCAATGCATGTTTACCTGTATGTTTAAAAGATAAAACTAGCACAGACCTTTGACAGATGGGATGCGAAGTTGAACATTCTAACTCTTTTTTTAAATTGCTCAGTTAAATTCTTCACTGTAAGCATAAGTTGATATTATTGTTAAGACTACTCAGGTATAAGCTCACCAGTGTAAATTTGACACCGTATAACGAGAAGATGGTAAAGATTGCAAGAAGCGAATTACAAACGTGCCTCTAACTTGAACCACTTCTCTCTAAATGAACCATCTTGCTAACATTTTAACACTCAGCAATTACCAAAAATAAGGCAAACAAGAAAATTATGAAAGATAATAAGGTGGAGTGCTGCACGCATATTCATTGAAAAAGTAGACAAGCTTGCAATAAACCTTTTGAGATAGCTTTGTTTGAACTAGAACCTGAAAGATCAAAAGGAAACAAAATTTTTGGGAAAACTTAAAATGCCACTTCTGTGTATATCATCTATTGGACATGTTTCAAAGTCAAATTTTCGCGACTGCACAACTCACCATCTTCACATAAGGCCAGCGTTTATACATATATCTTCCCTGCCGACCATACTAATAACGGACATCTAGTGTACAAAACTTTACAATGGAAAACAAGATCTTGGAAGCAATAGCAGAGTTCCCTTTCCACTTCAAAGGTTTTACCATCGTACTGGCTTCTGTGTGCATGGTAAATGTGTATATAGCTGAATAATCCATCTCTTTGTCTTGCTCCATTAGTCCATAATATGAAATTTTGGTTCTGTCAGATTATTGCCTTTTGCAGGGCTTGCATGCTTCAACCAGACGAACACTAGAGGCCTGATCCTGAAGACAGTGAAGCCCCTCTTTTATCGGAGAATTAACCAGATAAAGATATAGCTATTTGTTTAATGTTATGTATCTTAAGGCCCAGATTAAATGGCATAAATGGTAATATTATCGAAGAAGATCTGTTTGGCTTAAGTATCAGCTGAATGAATAATATTCAGCATTAAGAATATTCATCTCCATGTAAACATTTTATTCCCACATACTGGATTTAGGCAAGACTTTGTCTGGACTGTTCTCTTTCTGGCGAAAACACAGGCAGACAAAGGCAGTTCCATTTGTCTTTGTAGTTCCCTTCCAGTTTAAGATTGATTAGGAGATGTTAGAATCTAACATAGAAAAGAGTAGAAGTGCTCTTACAATGTTTTAAAAAAGTAATGCCCCACTCAAATTAAGATAAAAAATTTTAGGGTCCAAGTTTCTGCAGACTTTTATTACTTTTAGCAGAACTGTTGGAGAATCGTATTTAACTTCTCCAAGCAATTAAGTTTTGACTTCTCTTGCCAGCAGTTCTTGTATATAAAGAACATACGTGCGGGTTAAGGTACAAAGAAAGTTATCAGTAGAAAAAAAAAAAAAAAAAGTTAAATTCATCTAGATCGTTGTAGTTTGATAAATTATCAATTAATTTTTTATAATTTAAAAAATATCAAATAAATTCTTAAAGTTTCAAATTAATTTTACTGTTAGTCCCTCAATTATTTGGCTAACAGTAGTGTTACGTGATGCCACGTGGCACGTGAGTATGACACATGGTATTGGACTAGTAGTAAAAATAATTTAAAATTTTATGGATCTATTTGATAGTTTATCAAACTATAGGAACTTAATTGATAATTTACCAAACTATAGGGACTTACACGATATTAAACTCAATTAATGAATTATTTTTACAATTAAAATAAAATTGTTAATAATTAAATAAATATGTATGTAAATATTATGTTCTTTTAATAAAATTTTTTAAAAATCAAATAAATCATAAAAATATTTTATTTTTTATAAATTCAATATATATACTGTTGCATATATATGAGAATAATACAAACATATTTTTATACAAATAATATAGTAATAATTACTTTGAATTGAATTTTTTTTAAATTGATGTTTAGTTTATCAACCTAAATAGGTTGTATAATAATACAATTTGCATAATAATAGGCTCATAATCTAAACATCAATTTAAAAATTTTCAATTTAAAGTAATTGTTACTATATTATTTATAAAAAATATGTTTATATTACTCTCATATTTATGCAAGATTATAGATATTGAATTTGTAAAAAATAAAATATTTGTATGATTTATTTGATTTTTTAAAAATTTTAACTTAATATTTTATTAAAAGAACACAATATTTATATCACATATTTATTTAATTATTAACAATTTTATTTTAATTGATAAAATAATTCATTAATTGAGTTTAATATCATTTAGGTCTTTGTAGTTTAGTAAACTACCAATTAAGTTCTTATAGTTTGATAAACTATCAAATAAGTCCTTATAGTTTTAAATTATTTTCATATCAGTTCAGTATCACATGGCATGTCCACATGACACGCCGTTAATTAGAAATAACGAAGGGACTAACGGTGAAAGTAATTTGAAACTTTAAGGATTTATTTGATAGTTTTGAAACTATAGGGACCTAATTGATAATTTTCCAAATTACATAGGGTTTTAGTGAAATTAACCCTTTTAAATACTAAGGATAGTTTAAGTAAGTTTGATTCCAAAACAAATGCAAGCATCTTCTTAGATTATTGATTGACTAGTAAAGCATATAGAGTATTAAAAAAAACATTCATGTAGTAGAAGAGTTGAAGCAAATTATATTTGATAAGACTAAGGTCAATGCGTATTGTATTTGATGAGACTAACTCCTTTGAAAGAAAGAAAGTTTTTTAGAATGATGATACAGATTTGTCTAAGAGTTTAGAGAAACTATCACTTGAAGATGAAGGAAAAATATCTTAAGAGCAAATCATTAAACCAAAGGAAGAAAGAAATGATGAAGAACTACCAAGAGATTAAAGATACAAAAATGACCATCCTTCCAATAAAATAATTAGTGATATTCAACAAAGGATAACTACTCATTCTTACTTAAATTTATTGCATCAAGCTTTTATTTCTAAAATGAACCTAGGACTATTGAAGAAGCCTTAAATGATGAAAAAAATTATGAATAAAGAATTGAGTCAATTTGAAAGAAACAAAGTTTGGAGTTTAGTACCTAAGCTTAAAGATCATCCGATAATAGGTACTAAATTGGTATTTAAGAACAAATTAGATGAAAAAAGAAATATAGTTAGAAACAAGGCAAGATTAGTTACTAAAGGGTATAACCAAGAAGAAGGAATAGATTATGATAAAACTTTTTCCCCCTAGCTAGATTAGAGGCCATTAGACTTTTACTTACATTTACATCTTATATGGGTTTTAAATTATTTTAAATGGATGTTAACGTGCATTTTTAAATGGTTTTATACAAGAAGAGGTTTATATTGAGTAACCCCCTAGTTTTGAGAGACATGATGTAACTGAGTAGATTCTTAAATTGTCTAAGGCGTTATATGGTTTAAAACAAGTACCTATAGCTTGGTATGATACTTAAGTGCATTTTTATTTAAAAATGGTTTTGAAAAAGGCAAAATAATACCACTTTATTCATCAAGAATTTTAAAAAAAATTGCTGATTGTTCAAATTTATGTGAATGACAATATTTTTTGGTGCTAATAATGAGTTATTATGTCAAGAGTTTGCCAAATGTATGAGTAAGGAGTTCGAGATGAGCATGATAAGATAATTGAATTTCTTTCTCGAACTCCATATCAAGTAAATAAAGGACAGTATGTTCATCAACCAATCCAAGTATACAAGGGAATTACTTAAGCAATTTGGCATGGATTAAACAAAATCGTTGGGAACTCTGATGAGTACATGCACAAACTTAAACAAAGATGAATATGGTAAAGAAATGGATTTCAAGCAATATCGATGTATGATTGATAATTTGTTATATTTAACTACTAATAGACCTAATATCATGTTTAATGTATACTTATGTGCTAGATTTCAATCATCACCTCAAGAATCTCACTTAATAGCTATTATACGCATTTTGAGATATTTAAGTGATACATTGCATTTAGGACTTTGGTATCCTAGAAATGCATGTCTAGAAATAGTTGGTTAATCTAATGATGTAAAAATTTTACTAGATAGAAAAAGTAAATCTGGTGTATGTCATTTTTTAGGTCATGCATTAGTCTTATAGTTTTTGTAGAAAGCAAAATTCTGTTGCATTGTCTACGATGGAAGTCGAGTATGTAACTGTCAGTAGTTACTGCACTTCAGTTTTATGGATTAAACATGAACTTAGGGATTATGGTTTATATCTTAACAAAGACCCAATAAGATGTGATAGCACGAGTACTTTTTTTTTTAACAAATAATCTTCTTCAACATTTTAGGATAAAGTATATAAAAATTAGGTATCATTTCATTAGAGATTATGTTCAAAATAGTGATATTGAACTTGAGTTTGTTGATACTATGCATCAATTAGCAAACTTTTCTACTAAACTTTGTGTATAAGACCAATTTTACATGATGAGAAGAGAGATAGGAATGATAAATGGAAATTCTTTATGACATGGTTGGCTTATAAGTGTTTGTGCTCTTTTAAAGTTTGGACTTTATGTATCTCTTAAATATGTTTATGCATTTTTGTTTATTCCGAAAAAGGGAAAAGATGTATGATACTATATTTTATTTAGGTGGAGTATGTTTGACTTGTTACATGGATTCAGGAGGAGTTGGATTTGAAATTGGTTATAGAGATGGTCTTTGAATTCTTATTTGATTTTGATATATTTAAGGGGAGTTTATAAAATTATGATGATCATATGGTATTTGATTATTGATTTTTATTTTCATAATTTCATATAGTTTTGTCATCACAAAAAATGGGGAGCTTATTGAAATAAGGAGGTTCCACCTTATTTTGATGATGACAAAATAATTTAATTACTAATGTTATATTTAAGTGTGATGAAAGAGAGGTGTTTGAATGAAGTTTGCGTGTATTCGCTTTAAGAGTCTTCTAACTTGACTAGAGTTTATAAAGATTATATATGAAGACTCAAACCATTGAAGAAGCAAATTAGTTTTGATATAGGTTTATTCATATAATTTTTATTGTAAGCTTTTCTTAGTTTGTTCTTTGGTTATTTAAGAGGCTCACTCATGCATATCCACATTCATGACTTAAAAAATACATGTAGGTGCATAATCAAGAGGACTTATATGATTGATGTGCGTGTATATGAAAAATCCTCTTAATTTATGAATTTATTAAGTAAGAATGCGTGAATTAATAATGGGGTTAAATTGTATGAATTGAAAATTGATAAAAGTGGAAGTTTTAGTTTAAAGAAATTTAGTAAACTTAGATATTTAGTTGTGATAAGTTTATATAATTGTGTTTACTGTGTCGAAACATGTTTAATTGGGTTTAAATTTAATTTAGGTTAAATTTAGGTTATTTTGGGTCAAGTCAGGTTGTAGTGTTCCTGACTTGTATAAGTCAATTGATTAAATGGGTAGATAGATCAACCGATGTTCGGTCGATCGACTCTGGGATTTGGTCAATTGATAATAACAAAAATGAAGAGTAAGTCAGGGAACAGTTATAATTTTCAATGATAATAACATTTATTAAAGTATAACATTGCGTATCCATTGAACAATGGCTAAATGATCATTTTTGGGGTATAAATAGATGTTTTTAGTATGTGTTAATTATCCAATAATCCTCTTAAATACTCTTACAATCATCCTTAAGCATTATAAGTGTTTATGTGTGATTTTATAAAGTAGTTTGTGAGACTTGTGTGTTCATTTATTCAAGTGTTGTGTGAGCCTCTTCCATACACCTAAGTGAGTTTGAATAAAACATTTTTAAGAGTTATTTTTTATGAGATTATGAGGTTATTATTTAGCCTAAGGAAAAAGAAAAGAGTGAAAGGTTATTTTTAAGCCTTAAAAAAGAATTGCAATACTAATGTTGTATTTTCTTGTTGCAATAGTACAAAAATCTTAACAAGTGGTGTTGAGGAATAAAAATAAGGGTAAGTGGACTCACTCCAAACTAGAATAAATGGTTTGTATATCTCTTCTTTACTCTTTTTATGTATTTATCTTATATTTTTTTTGTATTAAAGAAACTTGTTAAGATTAGATGGTATATACCTAATTCACTCCCCTTTTAGGTGCCATATATGACCAACATAAGAGAAAGTCTATTAATATTATTTGTTTTGAATGTAGGAAACTGGGCTATTTAAAGAGTCATTGTTCATTTGTCAAGGAGAACGAGAATAATGAAAGAAGTAGTAACAATGAAAGAAAAGAGAAGAAGGAAAAAAAGGGGAAAAAAAGCCTTAAAGGCCTTGTAGTAGACAGAAAGCAAAGAGGAAATTGACAAATTAAAAAATTAAAGCGTAAAATTTTTTCTTATGGCTTTAAAAGATAAGGTACCATCTTCTTCCATTCTAATGATGATAAGAATGAGATTATTATTGTAGATGTAGGTTTGAGTTAGGATTAATTAGTCAAAAGTTCAAAGCATGCTACCTTTAGAAGGAGGAAATCATCCTCCAAACATAAGGAATGTGTGAAGTTGATGGATGATCTTAAAGTATAGAATGAGAAGATAAAGAATTATTTGCATACTTTGGAATATAAGAGTGTAGAGCTTGATGATGATAGAAAAAATATGGTGGATGAAAATGATTCCTTAACGAATGAGGTAAAATGTCTTAAACAATCATTAGAAAAGTTTACAAAGGAAAAAGAAAAGTTGGATAACATGCTAGGAGTCCAAAATGCTTCTAATGATAAATGAGGCTCAAGCTTCACTTAAAGGAGTGGAACACCTAATGCCAAGACTATTTTTCTAAAGGGAAATAGTTCGGATGAAGAGCATGTTCCTATGCCATCTTTTAATAATGGTGTATCATCTTCTAGAACTCAATCTAGGAAAATTTATCATGCTTTTATGTATTATTCAAGATCTACATCTAAGATAATGTGCAAGAACCTAAGACAAGATATAATTTTTTTATAAATGCAAAATCATCATACAATTCATAGAGGCCACATTCTATGCATAATTCCCCTACATATTCACATGTACATCCTATGCATGTTCATGCATCAAGAAATGTTTCTTACACTCATTTTAGATCAAGATTTCAATAAAAAAAGAAATTTTGAAAATGTTGCATCAAGATTTTAATATAGGAAAAACTTTAGACCAAACATGCATTTTAATAAAGTTCTATTTTTTTATAATTATTATGGTAGGTTTGGACATTTAGAAAAAAAATTGATAAACTATTTAGGTTTTCTAGTTTTCCAAAAGTTTTATCAACTAGAAAGGTATCTAATGTCTAAGGACCTAAATTAATGTGGGTACTTAAAGTGAAATGATTTTTTTTTATTTTGTAAGATTTCAAAAGGGGCAATCGGTATGTAGATAATTGATGCTCTAGGCATATGATGGGAGATGCTTCTCAATTTATTCCTTTGAAAGATAAAGATGATGGTTATGTCACTTATGGTGATAATGCCAAGGTTAAGATAATTGGCTTTGAGAAGATTGGTAAGAATAATGTTACCACTAAAAATGTACTTTTAGTAAAAGTTTTAAAGCATAATTTATTAAATGTGAGTCAATTATGTGAAAAGGTTTCAAAGTTTCTTTTCAAGGTAAATCTTGTATAGTTTCTAAAGTGATTAATAATGCTTTTTTTTTTATTAGTAAGAGAGTGGTAAACATCTACACTATTGATTTGAGTAATCTTTCTAACCGAAATGTTGAGTATTTGAATTATGTGAATGAGGATGCTTGGATGTAGCATAAGAGATTAAGTCATGTTAGCATAGAATACATTTCAAATCTTTACAATAAGAAAGTAGTGAATAGCCTACCTAGAACTAAGATTTGTGATGCATATCAAATGGGAAAGCAAATCAAGGCTTCATTCAAGAGGAAAAATGTGGTAACAAAACTTCTAGACCTTTATAATTATTGTATATGGATTTATTTAGACAATTTAGAATTACAAATTTAGATTATACATTGTATGCATATATGATTGCTAATGATTATAGTAAATTTACATGGGTTATGTTTCTTGTTAGTAAGATGAATGTTTTATATCTTTTGTTAAATTTACAAAAAGAGTTCAACTAGAAAAGGCTATATGATTACTTCAATTAGAAGTGATCACAGTAGACAATTTGAAAATAAATTGTTTGATGCATATTGTGAATAAAATGATATTTTTCATAATTTTTCAACTCCTAGAACCCCTAAAAAATGGAGTTGTTAAGAGGAAGAATAGGATTTTACAAGAAAATGGCTAGAACTTTGATAAATGAACATTGTTTTCCTAAGTATTTTTTTACAGAAAACATTACATGTATATGTCGTGTATCTAGTGAGGTCTACATAAGATCCACATGGATAAAACTTCATATGAACTTTGGTATGGGAAGAAGCTAAAGTGAGTTATTTCAAAATGTTTGGTTGTAAATGCTTTACTTTAAATACTAGGTATAATTTGGGTAAGTTTAATGCTAAATCAAAAAAAGGCATATTTATTGGTTATTCTTTTACTAGTAGAACTTATAGGGTGTTTAACAAAAGGATTATGATGCTTAAAGAGACAATGTATGTTATGTTTGATGAATCTAATCCTTTTGGTGCCAAGATGTATGCTGATGATGATGATATGGGTTTATCTAGAGATTTGTAAAAATTAGGTTTATAAGAGCTTAAAGAAGACACCTTAGATATCTAACCTTCATGTGATAACCCTATTGTTGAACTAACTAAGGAGGTTAGAAGAGATGAAAGCTTACCAAACGAGTGGATATTTAAGAAAGACCATCCCTCTAACTAAATTATAGGTGAAGTAGGAAGAGTTGTAGCAAATAGATCAATCTTTAGAGATTTATCTCATATGGCATTCATTTATAACATTGAGTCCAAAACTATAGATGAAGCTTTGAATGATGAGACAGATTTTAGCCAAGAATGAAGAGTTAAACCAACTTGAGAGGAAAACAATGTGGACCTTAGTACCTAGTCCCAATAATCATCAAATTATTGATACTAAGTGGGTCTTTAGAAATAAGATTGATGAAGATAGAAATATTGTGAGAAATAAGGAAAGATTGATGGTAAAAAGCTATAACCAAGAAGAGGTAATTGATTATGAAGAGTCTTTTGCACCCGTAGTAAGATTAGAAGCTATTAGACTTTTTCTTGCTATCAGAAGTTAAATAAGGTGATCATTCGTAACAAGTACCTGCTACCCCAAATTGATGATTATTTGATCAACTCTAAAGTGTTAGGCATTTTTCAAAGATCGGCCTAAGATCTAGGTACATCAACTAGGGATCAGAGGAGAAGATATACTCAAGGCTACCTTTAGAACTCGATATAACCATTATGAATTTTTAATAATGTTCTTTGGTCTTACCAATGCTCCATTACCCTTTATAGACCTAATGAATAGGGTGCTTAAGCCATTCTTAAATAGGTTCGCTATCATTTTCATCAATGGAAATTTAGTATATTCACAAAAAGACAAGTAGTAAGCCCAACACTTGAGAATCATCCTGTAAACATTTATAGTATATCATTTGCATGCTAAGTTCTCAAAGTGTGAACTTTGATTTGATAATGTTGCATTTTTAAGACACATGGTGTCTAAGGACATAATACAAGTAGATTCGAAGAAGGTGAAAGTCATAAGGAATTAGAAAAGACTAAAGACAGTAATAAATGTATGAAGTTTTCTAAGTTTATCAGGCTACTATTAGAGATTTGTCCAAGACATTTTCAAGATAGTAGCCCCTCTAACCCATTTGATGCAAAATAATTTCTTATTTATTTGGTCTAATATATGTAAGGAGAACATCAAGAAACCAAAAGTGTTTGGCCTTAACACTAGTATTGGCTCTACCAACTAAAGGTAGATGGTTTTAATTACATTACGATGCTTTACGAATTGATCTAGGATATGTGTTAATGTAGAATAGTTTAGTGATCACTTATACTTCTTAAAAATTAATAACACGATAAAAATTACCCTATTCATAATTTAGAGATGATAACAATGATCCTTGCCTTAATGATTTAGAGATATTATCTACATAATGAGACATGTAAAATTTATCATATCATAAAATTCGAAAGTATGTATTCTAGTAGAAGGATTTAAATCTAAGGGAAAAAAAGAGGATGGAACTACTAAAGGACTATTACTTCATAATTCAATATCATCTTGGATAGACCAATGTCATAGCTGATGCACTAAATAGAAATTCCTCAAGTAGTTTGATGCATATCATAATAGAAAAGAAAGTCTTGGTCAAAGAGTACTACTAACTAGTATAAGAGTGCAATCATGATTTGATGGATCAAGGTGCTTAGTTTCAAATTTTGAATTCATGAGTACTAATAACTAGTATCAGAGTGCGATCAATGTTTCTTAATATGATTAAGGTTGCTCAAGGCTAAGACCCTAAGTCTCAAAAGTTTATATATGAAGTTCAAGAAGGATTCTGCACAAATTATGAGATCATTGAGAGAAGCATCCTATAGATTAATGGAAAACTGTATGTTCCATATGTAAAAACCATGAAGGAGGAGATTTTAGAGGAAGTGCATTATGCAACATGTAATATATAATAAAGTTCCACTAAAATGTATTATAATATCAAAGACATGTAATCGAGGGACAGTATGAGAAAGGATGTAGTTGAATATTTCATTAAGTGCTTAACAAGCCAATAAGTCAAAGTAAAGCATCAAAGGCACTCAAGTAAGTTGCAACCAATACTAATCCCTGAGAAGGATACCTGATACAAGGAACCGATATGATTTGATTTGGGTGATCATAAATAGGTTAACAAAGTCAATATATTTCTTACGAATGAAAATTACTTACTCGGTATCTAAGCTCACACAAGTATATATTGAGTGAATAGTGTGTTTATATAGAATAGTCATATAGATAGTTTTTAATCGAGGATTATAGCACATGACTCAGTTCTAGAGGAAGTTATAAGAGGTATTAGACACCAAATTGAATTTTAGCATAGCATTCTACTCTCAAACTAATCGACAATCTAAGAGAACGATTCAAACTTTAAAGGATATGCTAAGGATTTGCATAATGGACCTTGGTGATAATTGGGATTCGTACTTCCCCCTAATCGACTTCACTTATAATAATAGCTACTATAATAATACTAAGATGACACCTTATGAGATAGTGTATATACATAAATACATATAAACGATGTGTTGGAAGAGGAAGGGGAGAGGTAATTAGAGGGGCTAGAACTAATCAAGACCACATAAAGAAGATTCCACTAATTAAGTAGGGACTAAAGATAGTGTTTAACAGGTAGAAGAACTATGCAGATCTGAAGCATAAGGAGATGAAATTCCAAGTCAAGATTCTATATTCCTAAATATATCCTTGACAAAGGAATTGTTTCTAAGGTGTATTAGACCTTATAAGATTATGAAGAGAGTTACAAAAGCAGGATATCAAGGGAGTTACCCCCAAATTTGACATAAGTCCACCTAATATTCCATATTTCCATACTTTGCATACTCCAATCATAGAATGTGGAGATGAATGAAGATTTGATCTAGAAGACGAGCCAATAGCTATTTTAAATTCTCAAATGCACCAATTACGATTAAAGCAAATCCTAATGTTCAAGGTATTGCAAAGGAATGGTGGTATTGAGGAGATCACTTGAGAAACAAAGTTAGAAATGCAAGAAATATACCCATACCTGCTTTCCCAGGAGAGATCTATTGTATTTTTCAGGAAGAATTTTTTATAAGGGAGAATAATGTAATATGCTAACTACATATATATATATATATATATATCCCTCCCCACATATTTTTCCTACCTTTTGAATTTTGATCAAAAAAATTTCACTATTCATAAAATTACCTTGCATTCACCATCATCAGCATCCCTAACCTACTAAACACCTATACTAATTAAATCCTCTTACCGAACCTGCTCTAACTATGCTAACCTCACCATATAAAATTGTTAGAAATGTCACATAAATCAAAGAGGAAAATGTCAAAAATCGCCAATCGTTGACCCATCATCTTCAATGGTTGTTATAAGCAACCAATAACACCATTTGACTCATCTCAATGTCAAAGGCAAAAACCCTAAGATGCAGTCACCAGAAATTGCTAAAATCATTATCAATTGAAAGAAAACCTATTAAGACTCTGATGAGATTTTTTCATCAAGTTTAAATTTAGTAAACATTAAACTTCTTCTAGTTATGAAAGCTAATCTATATGTTTAAAGCTTTTGATTGGTATATAAATCATCTAATTCTGAAACCAAAAAAATTTTCAATCACTGAAAAAATTTTAACTCTAGCTACATTTCCAATGATTTTTTCATATAATTTTGAAAACTACTATTAGTCGCGCTGATCGTTTTTCCCTTAAAAACCATAATGAAACACTTACGGTATGTTTGGTTTGCATAATGGAATAGATAAAGAATGGAATAGCTATTCTTTAGGAATGGAATAGATGAGAAATAGAATGGAATAGGTATTACTTTATTTGGTTTACTACTAAAGAATTTCTATGCTACTGTTTGGTTAAAAAATATAAACTTGGAATGACAAAGGAATAACAAACAAAAAGACCAAAATATCCTTATCTATATTATTATTATTATTATTTATTC
>JAOXYD010000008.1:16436700-16447617 GCA_028565735.1 Pinacopodium congolense | reverse complement strand
TTTTCTAGGTAATTGTTATATAATTAACCTATTAATTAACTGTTTTCCCTATGGGATCGACATTTGGGGTTTAAAATGTAGTTAAAAAAGTCTATATACCAAATTTTAAAAATATCTTACATTATTTTGAATGATATTTTAAATACAAACAAATTATAACATATTTTATTTAGATCTAATCAAAATTGAATATAAAAATCTTTTTAAGTTTAGACAGTATAAAATCATATATAAATCAAATTATTATCAATTTATAAAATTATCAATTTAAAATAATTAATACTGTGTTTTTTATACAATAAATACGTCTACCTTACTTTCATATATATTCAATATCATATATATTAAATTTATAAAAAATAAAATATTTTTTGTATTTTATTTTATTTTAAAATTTAATTGAAAAATTCTTATACTTTATTAAAATGATATAATATTTAAAGAGTACAATCTTTTAATTACTAAAATTTTATTTTAATTATTAAAATCATTCTTTAGTTGGTTTAAAATCATTTAAGTCCTTATATTTTAATAAATTATCAATTAAATTCCTTAAATTTAATAAACTTTTAAATAAATTTTTAAAATTTTAAATTTCTTTCACTTATTAATCTAGGGTCCCGGGACATTGTTGTATATCTTTAAATATGTTATGTGGATATGTTGTTAGTTTATATAGAAGAAAAGTAATAGAAAATTTATAAAAATAATTAAAATTTTAAAAATTTATTTAATAATTTTAAAATTAAGAAGACCTATTTGATCTCGAATAAGAAAAATTTTAACTTTAAAAATAACATTAAAAAAAAGACGACGGTAGATATGTTTGTTTCAGCTTTGGACTAAAAAACAGTAAATAACTAAAAACGAGTAATTTGTTTTAATTAAAAGTACAGGCCTAGCCTAGAAGAAAGACCCTTTCATGTGCCTTAAGCCGACCACAGTCCTCGCACGTGTGCCTGAGTTCCCCGAGACATTATCAAGCCAACGTTACGATTCTAAAAAATATTTCAAGAAAATTTTGTATATTTGCATCCTTGTTTGTTGTAGTGAAGTTAGGCATGGTATGGAACGGTGACTCAGTCTTTTATAGATCTCACCGGTCACCCCATTCCCGTATTTAGTTCAGTCTTCTAGGTTTTCTTCCCATCCTCTCTTTTTCTACATTCTCTCCTTTATGTATAGAGTTCAAAAAGGGAAAACTTTAGAGACTACCTCCATTGATGTACCTTGAAAGAGCTCATATCTTCGCGTGATCTTCAACACCATCACTGACTTAAAAGGTGCAATACCCTTAGGCGTGTCTCTTATTTTTTGCAATGCTAAACCATTTCTCAGCTCGACTGATCAATGCTACCATTTTCTGCTGTTAGTTTTGAGTAGTTGGGAAATCAATGCCATGTGTTTGTTCACTCTTTCAAGTACATGGAATTTTGCGTTCACCTACCAAGAATAGAAAATAAAGGCTTACTTGACATTTCTGATTTCTTGTTTTCTTCTTCAACTTTATGGGTTCCCGCCTATCGGTTTCTTACCGTAGATCAGCTGCTTCATTGTCACAAAACTTTATTTCATTGCCTTTTAGTTGCTGTCAAAATGTGCATTGCAGATGCAACACCTTTCTCTTTAACTATTCTTACTTTTGGAATCTTTGAGTCGAGTATATACCGATACAAGAAAATTATGGGAACTCTGGAAAGGTCTTTATGACTTAATAATGAGTCCCAATACCTACACACTTTCTTTTTTACTTTCACTTTTTCCATATTATCAAACCGCATGTGTCCTGATAACGTTCTTTATTTGCTCTCCATTTTCTCATAACTGAAGACTCACACTGTCTTGCGTAGTGTTGGCTGGTGAAGGGATTTCAACTGAATCTTCTTGTATTGCTCTTTTAGTTAATCTGTTCCGTTTGACAATTTAGAAGGCTCTAATCCTTTGATTCCTTTAATATTTTGAATTTTCACCTTTAGATGCTTTTCTTTGCTTCAATCTTTTCCTGTGATCTTTTAGTTGCAAGAATTACTCTTTAGCTTTCCCTGTTCATTCATCACGGAATTTAGTGATTCAGGTTTTTCTGAAAGACCTGAGAACAAATTGAAATAGAGCTTTTCCTTTGATCTGTCAAGATATTTTCTATCCTGAGGTTACATTCTTTACTGATTTCTCATTCAAGTCGTCATTTCTTAACACATTTTCAATTTTGTTAGTGTAAACTAGGAAAAATGCAGAAGCCACCACAACCAGTTGACTTTGCTCTAAAGGAGACGTCGCCGAACATTGGAGCTGGAGCTATCACAGGTGATAAGTTATCCTGCACCTATGACCTTGTTGAGCAGATGCAGTATCTTTATGTTCGGGTGGTGAAAGCTAAGGATTTACCCGGAAAAGATGTTACGGGAAGTTGTGATCCCTATGTTGAGGTGAAGCTAGGGAACTACAAGGGAACGACCAAGCATTTTGAGAAAACTTCTAATCCTGTATGGAATCAGGTCTTTGCTTTCTCGAAAGAAAGAATACAGGCGTCAGTCTTGGAGGTGCTTGTCAAAGATAAAGATGTTGTTTTAGATGATTTGATCGGTAGAGTTATGTTTGATCTTAATGAAGTTCCTAAACGTGTTCCACCAGACAGCCCCTTGGCACCACAGTGGTATAGATTGGAAGACCGGAAATCGGATAAAGTAAAGGGGGAACTTATGCTTGCAGTTTGGATGGGAACTCAAGCAGATGAGGCATTCCCTGATGCTTGGCATTCTGATGCAGCATCCGTTGGTCCGGATGGAGTTACAAACATCAGATCCAAAGTATATCTCTCATCAAAGCTTTGGTATGTTAGGGTCAATGTGATTGAAGCTCAGGACTTGCTACCTAGTGATAAAAGTAAGTTTCCGGAGGCTTTTGTGAAGGTTACCCTGGGGAATCAAGCTTTAAGAACTAGAATATCTCCAAGTAAGAGTATCAATCCAATGTGGAACGAGGACCTGATATTTGTAGGCGCTGAACCTTTTGAAGAGCCTTTGATTATGACTGTAGAAAGCAAAGATGAGATCATGGGGAAATGTGTGATCCCTTTGACACAGGTACAGAGGAGACTGGACCATAAGCCAGTTAACACGAGGTGGTTTAATCTGGAAAAGCATGTGAGAGCTGACGGGGAGCAAAAGAAGGACATTAAGTTTGCGAGCAGGATTCATTTGAGACTTTGTTTGGAGGGTGGATATCATGTTTTGGATGAGTCGACACACTATAGCAGTGATCTCAGGCCAACAGCAAAGCAGTTGTGGAGGCCCAGCATAGGAATTTTCGAGGTGGGAATTCTTAGTGCTGTGGGGCTGATGCCTATGAAGAACAGGGATGGTCGGGGAACCACTGATGCTTATTGTGTGGCTAAATACGGGCGGAAATGGATCCGAACTAGGACAATTGTTGATAGCTTTAATCCAAAGTGGAATGAACAGTACATTTGGGAGGTTTTTGACCCATGTACAGTCATCACCATAGGAGTTTTTGATAATGGCCACATACACGGAGGAGGTGGAGGTGGGAAGGACTCTAGAATTGGTAAAGTGAGGATTCGGCTATCAACGCTTGAAGCTGATAGGGTTTACACGCACTCCTATCCTCTCTTAGTCTTACATTCCTCTGGAGTGAAGAAGACGGGAGAAGTTCAGTTAGCTGTACGGTTCACCTGCTCATCATTGATAAATATGCTGCACATGTACTCACATCCATTGTTGCCCAAGATGCATTACATCCATCCTTTGTCTGTAATTCAGCTTGACAGCTTAAGGCACCAAGCGATGCAGATTGTTGCCATGAGGTTGAACAGGGCTGAGCCTCCTTTGAGGAAAGAGGTTGTGGAATATATGCTAGACGTTGATTCTCACATGTGGAGCATGAGGAGGAGCAAAGCTAACTTTTTCAGAATTATGGGTGTTCTAAGTAGTCTGATTGCTGTGGGGAAATGGTTTGATCAAATATGCAATTGGAAGAATCCTCTTACTACCATCCTAATTCACATCCTTTTCATAATATTGGTCCTTCATCCTAAGTTGATACTTCCAACAATTTTCCTCTACCTATTCCTAGTTGGGATATGGAACTACCGGTGGAGACCAAGGCACCCTCCTCACATGGACACTCGACTGTCTCATGCTGATGCAGCTCATCCAGATGAACTTGATGAAGAATTTGATACATTCCCAACTACCAAGTCATCAGATATTGTTCGAATGCGATATGACCGTTTGAGAAGTATAGGAGGGAGGGTACAGACTGTGGTTGGTGACCTGGCAACTCAAGGGGAAAGATTTCAGTCGCTGCTGAGTTGGAGAGACCCAAGGGCAACAACTCTATTCGTGTTGTTCTGCTTGATTGCTGCCATAGTTCTTTATGTCACCCCATTCCAAGTAGTTGCTCTTCTAATTGGCATTTATGTGTTAAGACATCCCAGGTTCCGCCACAGGCTTCCTTCAGTGCCCCTAAACTTCTTTAGGAGGCTACCAGCAAGGTCTGACAGCATGCTCTGATCTCAATTCCAGGCTCCTCCTCATTTGTAATCTGTCCAATAGCTATCTGGACCCTGCATTACATAGTATTGTTGTCTTGCCCTACAATTGCAGCTTATTTGTAGGAATATATCCCATTCCGGTATAGTATAATATGCGTAGGGATTGTACTTAATTGATTTCTTTATGTTATAACTAATTAATAATGGACAACGGGCTGCGAATCCCGGAATATCTAATTTTTGCTAAAGAATAATTACTAAAAAAATAATAAAATAGTTAATAGCATTGCTTGATCTTGGTAGGATCACACGACTTGGCGTGGCTGTAAAATGGTCCTGTAACACCTGCCATGATATGGGTTCCGCGAATAGTCCTCTAGTTTGAATAATGAGTAATTTAACATCTTTATTCATCCAGCAACGGAGTAATACGTGCTAATAACAAATAGAGTACATTTCCACTGTAAGTCATCAGCCACAGGAACCATGGTCGGTTGCAATACTAATCAGTATCAGGGAGTTAAATGCATCAATCCATCTTTTTGGCAGTTTGCTCACAATCCATGAGAAAGAGTATCTCCATTGAAATCCACAGCAAGAAATATTGAACAATTAGAAAGAAAATTATTGCCTGGACTATGGATTCATGCAGTTGCAAGAGTGTTACGACGTTGATGATTTTTAACACCTTCAGTAGACTGAAGTTGAACGTCGTCTATTATTAAGAACTATTAGACCAGAAATGCAGTGCATAGAGGACAACTACATCATGTTTCTGGAGAAAAATGTCCTACATGTGGTAATTTATAGAGTGAATGCTATTAGAAGAGATAGCACTGATGAAAAAGACAGAGCACAGCCGTGCTAAATAGGACTAAAACATGTGCAGGAAACATTTGGGCAACTCACTCCAGAAAACATAGAGGCAGATTCCTGATTATTGTTCCTCACTGAACATTATCCCTGTCAGCAAACAAGAGCATTGTGTGGAACAGTGAAAATTATTAACTGGTGAAGAGGGCAGTCTATCATTATTAAGGCTTCCATCCTCTGCTTAAAAAGACCAGGGTTCATGCAGCCGATGCATGTGTACAATCAAAAGGCCTCCATTCATCATTAGGTCACTAATCAAAATTATTATAATATGGGGCAATGCAAGAGAAGATGAATGCTGTCAACTTTCCCTCGGAAACAACCAAGTTGTTTGAGCAAGCAGTCATACAACATGACGTTACGAGAATTATATAATCTCATTCCCGCTCAGAGTCTCTTTATCATTTTTAGATCCAATTCCCATTCATTGCATTCTAATGTTTCAACATTGTACTATGTGATCGTATACTACCCCTGTTTACAATTGTCTTAGCTTTCTGTCTCATGGAATAAAAGCCCTTAATAGTTCATATTAACTCACACTACGTAGGGCTACACACAACTAGGCAACACATATAACCAATGCTCAAGTCCTTCTAATGTGCAAATAATGTAGACGTGGAAAATGAAGAAGAATACATCAAAAGGGATTAGTTGTACATAAGCAATGGAAGGACATAACACAAAAATTATATCCAATGAAGGCAAAGAAAATAGATTATTAATCTTTCATGTCAAAACAAGGTCCATCTACACAAATACCAGAATCGTTATTCTCATCTTGAGACCCAAACAAACTATGCAGATGTAAAATAAACGATCTCCTGTTATTCCCTTGCTGCATAATTGAGTTTATAGAGAAAATAAAGCCAAAAACCTACAGCTTAGAAACAGTTTCTGTTGATGACAAACCTTTTTGGCCCTAATCCAAATTCTGGGGAGTATAGCTGGTTGGCAATGATATGTGCAGTTTTAGGTCCTTGAGTCAAAAATAATTTCACAGGAATACCAAGAAGACCAAAGTTCACTCATGAACCATAACATAGAATTATGGATTGAGGATTTAAAAAGGTAGTCACTTGATTGCTACTCTATGAGCCGAAGTATTGGATAATATCATCATCAAGTGTGAAGTCATTAAGTGAACTTGTCCCTTCAATGTCCAGATCAAATGGGAAGTTAAATCCTCCGAAATCTGATGACAAGCAATTGAGTGGAGAGCCAAAATGAGTCTGAACTGATCTATCTTGCTCAGCAGAAAATGTATCTTTAGCAAAAAGATGCAAATCTCCTGTGGGCATCTCATTCCCGTTAATATGTATGTCAGGTACATGGTGGATTTGATCAGCCTCACGTCTAAGTTGTACATTCATGGTCATATGAGAGTGCCGCTCATCATGATTGGGCCCATAATCTGCCGGTAAATTATACAAACTATATGCCATCCCACCGTGCATTTCTGAAGTTTGAGCCGGTGGATAAACCATGGGCCTCCCATTGGCGCCGAAATTCTCCCTAGAACCAGCATTCGCAGAAGGCATAGCAGTAAAGTAGTCAAAATTTGATGTTAACCTGGATTCACCCTCAAAACCTTTCTCCAGGGGCCTCACAGCTGCTGTCATACCATTGTCCTGTTCACTGCCACTCGTTTGATACTCATCTAGCCGTATATCTGTATGGTGTATATCAGGCAGGGTTTCTCTGTTCTCGACATCCGAATGATCAATAAGATGTGGTCCAGGTTGTTGATCAGTGTAGATGGACTTTGTTGGGTCCCTTTTTCTCTTAAGTGGCTTTTCCTGCTGCTCTTTACCTTGCAGAGGGGTATCATTTCCAAGAGAGCTCAGGTTCTCTACTTCCATTGGATGGTTTTTCCTGTTATCTTTTGATGAAACAGAAACAACACCATCATCCACACCATCAACATCATAATTGCTGTCACTGCTAACTGCAGGCCTCTTCTTTCTATGACGACCACCAGGAGGTGTCTCAGTTACGCCAGATGTGCCATTATCACTGCTAGGCTGCTGAATGAGGGATTCTTCTCGACTCAATACTCCCAACCAAATTGCACTCTCTTTTGCTGTCATCTTGTCCTGCAAACATTTTGATTGGCGGACATGCCTCCTGATTTTAGTAATATCAGGTGACATATGCTTTATTACAGCTGTCAACACGCCAACTTTCCACATCTTTTTCAAATCATGTGGTTTCTTATAAGGAGGACTCTGACCTTGAGGTAGTCCTAGTTTCACCCACCATTCCTCATTCCCAGTCGGCCACCAAGGTGGTGGAGCCCCCTTCTCTAAGGGATACTTTCTTTGAGGCGGATCACAGTGTTGCATCAAGGAAGACAAGAGGGATCCCAAAGTAGCATCTTGCAGGTCCTGAAGAACACTTTGGGGGTTCCCACTTCGACTGTTATCCGCATCACCCATAGCTAAGCACTCAGCTTCATACTTTGCTATGGCTGCTGGCCCATTCTTATCAAACTTCACCTTCTCTTTCCACCAAGCTCTAATGTTATCAGATGCACCACTTACTGGCTTACCCTTCTCAGGTATAATTCCATACACAAAGCCACGAGCCTTGCAGACTTCCATTAGCTTCAACATGTACTTGAGAATGCCATCTTGGGCTCTTGACATTTTCTTCCTGCGGGCTTGATCAGAAGTCTGTTTTGGCTTCTGCTGCTCAGCAGCTTGTTGTGCAGCAATTTTTTGTCTTTCCTTAATCCTCTTGAGCTTAATACGATCCTTCCACATTCGTCTTTCCAATTTTTCGGCTTCAATTTCTTCATCACTGACATCTTTCTCGGCAATATTATCACACCTTAGGTCATCGACTTCGATGTCAGAACTGTTAGCAAACAACATAAGGAGAATCCATCAAACAAAAACTGATAAAGAGGGACAAGAAGTAGTGAATATCGTATATAAAACAATTATTTGGGCATCCGAACCAAATTTGATAGTCTAGTGACAACCCTAGTCCACTGATAACGTAGGTAGGATCAAGAATTCAGACTTCCTTAGGCATTTCCTTCTCCAACCAACAATCATAGTAAAAATTTTATAAAAAAATACGTTATCGTTGTT
Organism: Pinacopodium congolense; assembly: GCA_028565735.1. Taxonomy (NCBI): domain Eukaryota; kingdom Viridiplantae; phylum Streptophyta; class Magnoliopsida; order Malpighiales; family Erythroxylaceae; genus Pinacopodium; species Pinacopodium congolense. Next base: position 16,439,133 of record JAOXYD010000008.1, on the reverse strand, counting down.
GATTCTCACTACATGATGGTTGCAAAACAAGCAAAAAGACGAGAAAAAAGAAGAATCACAGAATTGGGCATATATTGAAAATGAAAAAAGCAAGAGAAGAAAAGAAATAAACTTGGATTACCAAATATCCGCTCCAATCTCTTCCATCAAAACCGACAAAAGAAGGGCCTCCTCCTTCTCTCCTATATCTCTGCAAACCCTTTAACGGTCACTTCTTTTAGGATTTATGGTTTCTGGGCTCGTCCCAACGTCTTCTTATGCGTAAAAGGGGAAAACAAATAAAAGCATGACCTATACAGTAATATATATATATACAATTATATAAAGATGATAAATTATGAGCGGAAATGAATCAAAGAAAAGCAAGATAAGATACGAGTAATTAATTAATTTATACGAAGTAAGAAAATGGAGTTTTGCCCAAATTCAATGTACCAAAAAGAGAGAGAGAGAGAGAGCAAAGCCGAAATTTGACGGCGCCTCTGTTTTTTCTGTTTTACTTTCTTTTTCTTTTCAGTTACCTGCACAACTTTTTTCGCTTTCTTTGTATTGCGGAAGGTCCTTCCTTCTTCTCTTGTAGTCAACTAAAAACATGCCATACATTTTAAATCAAATTTACTAACCATTATAAATTGCAAATATAACAAAATATTTATTTATTTATTTATTTATTTATTTATTTATGATGCATAAATCTTCATCCAAGTCTCAAGCCTTGTTGGAAGAATCATATGCTTAGGAGGCTTAAGGACAGACAGTTCAAATTGAATTCCTAAAGTACAAACGATGGGGAGAAAGAGAAACAGAAGCCGCCACGATGGGTCAATTTGGTTAGGACTGATCATCATTTTTACACCCCTCGTAAAATTCCAAATATTTGTATATTCCTTTAGATTTTTAAAATTTTCAAAAAATTGCCTAAAAGCTATATTTATTTATGCATACAAATTAAATAAAACAAGTGATTACAATCTTCATAAAATATGATTGTTACTTTATAAAGATAGAATTAGTATTTTATTCAAATTATATTTAATAAAATAATATAAAACTAACATTAAACTTAGTTAAAAGATATGAAAAATTCTCTATAGAAATTTTAAAATTATATTATATATTTGAGATTTGACTAGAACATTGCAGCACTTTCAAGTACAATTTGATGTCCTTTTGAAAGTTCTTTCTATTTTACATATTTATCAAGGTGTCAATATGATAGAAATTTTGACCTATATTATTTTGATACTATATGTAGGAAATAATAAGCCCATCAATTGATTCCACTAATTTTCTATTTGAAGATAACTGAAATTATGATTTTTATTTGACATTTGACATGAGTGTCAGAACACCTCTAACTACAATTTGACATATCTTTGACCAACTTTTTTATTTGACAAGTTTGTGATGACTTCAAAGCAATAAAATCTTGTTTTATATCATTTGACATAATTTATGAGAATCTTTGTAAAATATTTCCACTTAAGAGAATTTCAAAACAATTGAATTATAACCATCTTAGAAAAAAAAATAATGGACACTAATGAATGCAACTCAATTGTTAATACCATTGAAACAACTAATACCCTAGAGACCTCACGTATCCTTGAGGATTATGAGGACCAAATAACCAAATATTGATATTGTGAGAATAAGAGAGACAACAGTTAGAAACATATAAATGAAAGAAACTACCCCTACACCCTATAATGATCATTAGAATGAGTCTCATCTTTACTCTACTATCATGCATCCTTACATTCGTTACCAACTAAGTATAATACCTAAGAGAAAATCCTAAAAGCTAATAGTCCTATAGTTTATAACATTTAAACAAAGCTACTAACAATCAAATTTTTATTATGCTAAACCTAGATGCCTAAGATGGTATGCTCAATCCTATCAATTACATGCACTATTATAGAAACTTTTGGATTTACATGGTGCATTCAATACTGTATAAAAGTATTGGTCAACTTTTAGAGAATGGTTGTAAAATTCATATGAAAGGTCATACTCTTTGGTTTAGAGATCATGATACCAACCTTCTTGCCAAAGTGACTCTGACTAACAATAAGATGTTTTTATTAAACTTGCACATTGTGAATGTTATGTATTTGAAGATTGGTGTTAGTAATCCTTAACGGATATGGCATACGAGGTTTAGACATTTGAATTTTAATGCTTTCAAAGTTTTAGGAGAGAAGAAATGGTAACATAAATTTTAAGTATAAATCATCTTGACCAACTATGTGAGGCGAGCTTACTCGGAAAGCATTCGAGGAAAAGTTTTCCAAACCAATCAATATCAAGATCTACCAAACTACTCTAACTTATTCATGCAGATGTTTGTGGTCCTATCAATCCTCCATTTTTTGGTAAAAGCTCTTACTTTATTTTCTTCATTAATAATTATAGTATAAAGACATGGGT
>JAOXYD010000008.1:16394234-16436600 GCA_028565735.1 Pinacopodium congolense | reverse complement strand
AAATTATATAAAATAAAACCTTAAACAACTTCATAATTAATCAAAAATAAATTTGGAATTAAAATTTATATTTGAAATTAAACAATGTATTAAAACTTAGATAAAAAAATTAAAACAGAAAATCAAACTAATCTAGAAATAACTAAAATTTTGCTATTTTGAAAATAAAGCAAAGCAAAAATTAATTAAAAACAAAGCAGAACAAAAAAACAAATAAAAGAAAAGTTAAAAAAATTGCAGCAACTCCTGGTCATCTCCTGTGCATCTGGTGCAAGTCTCCGAGTCCTTGGTGCAGTTGCTGTCATCTTGGTGCACGTCCCCTGGTCCATGAAGCTGGTGCAAGTGTGTTTGTCCTGGTGCTGCTTTGCTACACTCGTCCCACATGGAGAAGCAGCGTTGGTGTGTGTCTCTCACAGGTGAGCGTTGGTGCAGCAGCCACTGGTTCCACCTTCAAGCTCTAAGCCAAAGCTAGCCCTCGAGCCGCCAGACTCCCTCAGCTTTTCCTCTCCAGCAGCTGCACTCGGACAGCCCTCAAGACAGCTCTCCCAGCTCCCTTTGTTCCTCACAGCCACACTCTCGACCAAAGCACCCACACTTCTTGCCTTTATTCCTCTCCAGCCGCAACTGTCCAAGCGTCTCGCCTCTAAAGCCAAGATGCCTGCCTCTGTCCCACTCACACAACCGCCAGACTGCTCGAAGACCCATCCCCCTGCACACCTAGGGATTGTTGCATAATTCAATTTAAATCCCTTGCTCTTCTGCTTCTTGTATTTCGCCTGTCCGAGTCCTTAAAGCTCGTTGTTTTGCTTTAAGCAAAACGACGAGTTTAAACCTTTTTTTTTCTTTTTTTTCAAATTAAAACAATCTTGAATTTTACTTTAATTACTTTAAACTCATCAAACTTTAATCTAAAATTTGTGTTAAAGAAATAAATCTTTCATTAAACAAAATAGCCGGTTGATCCGGTCTGATTTTTCAAATATTGATAAATATAACTTAAGCAATAATACTTTGATTAATTCAAAATAATAACAATAATACACCAAATGAAGAGTTTAGAATGAACCAAATCACATCCCCAGATGGTATTCTAATCCTGAACTATGTGATTACAGCTGCTAGAACTTCAAACAACCTAAAAATCTCAAATTAAAAAAGATTGAAAAGAAAAACAACATAAAAATTACTTTGATCTGAAAAGTACTGAAAACTAAGGTGTTTAACCCCTAATCTACTTACTTAGAACATCTAGAGAGGCCCTCTTTATATAGGAGTGGAGCAGCTGCAAGTGGAGGAAGAAGACAAGCCGCAATTGTTGAAGAATTTGTTGAGAAAACGTGTCTGTGCCTTTCAACGGTGGTCTACACCGATCTACAACGTCACCATTATATGACAAACAGCTCGCCGTTAGTATGCAATTTCTGAATTTTTCAACGGTGATCTGTAATCTATCAACGATGGGCTATGCAGGGTTTCGTTAATGGTCCAGATTCATAATCTTCTTACATCCTTTCCTCCTAATCTCCAATTCTTCACATCAAAATGTAATTGAATCATTTCTAAACATAATTAAACATTTAAACACTAAAATAGGGGTAAATTGACATCAAATAATGACGAAAAACACTATAAATTTATCCCCTAACAATTTCCTAAGGTTTATTCATCCTCTCTCAAAGTGTAACTAATTGTCCCTAGTTAAAATAAGATAGAATTAGTCTTGCAATCTCTAAATATATAGAATGTTACCTAATTATTCAACTAGATGTGAAGCAATCCTATAAGTAATTAATTAAATAGTTAAGATCTATCTTTATCCACTTGAAAACCTGATGTTTATAAGTTTATTAGGAGCCAACTCTCGTTGTATAACCCGACACAAATTCCCTAGTATTAGCTCAATGACACCTAAGAGGGGGTGAATTGGGTGTTTAAAATGTAAACATGCATCCAATTTCTTTCTCAAACCATCATTCGCATTCACTAATCTATCATTCTTAATCATATAATCATTAAAAGTAACATTCACACTCTTAGATTCTATAACAAGCAAATCATCCTTCAATCTCTCATTTTCTGCCCTAAGATCATTCAATAACTTCTTGCATTTCTTAATCATAGAAGAAAGCTTCTTCCTTTTTACTTTAAGAGCCTTTGTAACCTCAACTAATTCATCAAATGATATTTCATCATATTCAACATTATTTTCATCATCATTTGAGTTAGAGAGTACCTCATTGCTTTACTTTTGATCATTTGATGATGATGGAGCTTCTTCCATAAAAACTACTAGGCATTTATTTTGAACTTCTTCTTGTTCTTTAGCTTCCTCCACTTCCTTGACTTCCTCTTTATCATTGCCTTTTGCATCAATTTTCTCTAACCTACACCAAGTCTTAAAAGCAAATACGAACATAGATACTTTATCGAAAAAAACCTTTCTAATGCATCATGAAGGATATGCATGGGTTTTTCATTTAGAGAAACAACTTTTTCATTTAAAAATCCATTATGGTCATTTGAAATAAAATCCCATAAATAAAAATCTTGGCCCATAAGAAAGAATTTCAATCTAATTTTCCAATTAAGAAAATAAATACCATTAAAAATTGGTGGCCTAAAAATATCCAAACCCTCTTGACCAGAACAAGATTTCATTTTGAACCTTTACTCACAATTTTGTTAGAAATTATGCAAATGTGAGACCAAGGCTCTGATACCAATTCTTAGCCCTGGAGCACCCAAGAGGGGGGAGGGGGGTGAATTAGGTGTTTAAAAATTCTCGTGGTATTAAAAACTTTAAACACCTTAGGTCAATTTAAACAATATGAAATCTTTAACCAAAAATTCAACCTATATGGATTGCCAATTCTTATGCCAATATCAATCAAATTCAAATAGTAATAAAGCAAACATAAATGTAAAAATATAAAAGAGATAAGGTAAGAGAAGAACACCAAGATTTATAGAGGTTCGCCTACCCTAAAGATAGAGTATGTCCTCTCTCCAACTACTTGTTGGAAATTCGCTAATTAAAAATCTTGGTTAAAGGCCAAGATGAACCTTTACAATAATCTTGGTTAAAGGCTAAGAGGTATCATTACAACAATCCTAATTCAAGGCCAAGAGGAACCAATCCAACAATCTTAATTCTAAGGCCAAGGGGAACCTATACAACAATCTTGATTCTAGGGCTAAGAGGAACCTATACCAATCTTGTTCTAGGTCTAGAGTAACTTATCAATCTTACTTCTCACAAAGAGGGTGAAGAGTTACACTTACAACAATCTTTTTATGGCAAATAGGAGCTTTACAACACAACCACAATTTATAGCTTTTGTCCTATAAGGATAGCCCCTAATCCAAGCTCCCTTGAGCTTTAAACCAAGCTTATATAGCTTATGACACCCTTAATCAAGATCAATACAAGATAAGGGCTCAAATGCAATAAATGCAATATGGAATGTCACTGCACAGTTAAGGCCTAATCAAATCCAATTCACATTCAAGGATTATCTCAATCCAAATCTTCTTTATCCTAGATGAAGATCAACCTATACCACAATTAACAATTAATACAAATCAATTCCCCAAATTTAAGTCACTAAACACACCTTCTATGGTGCTTCTCTAATGCTTATGCAATAAACTCAATTATGAAAACTCTAGAGACAAACCAAAATTATAACAAGCCTTATAACACTTAAATAGTTCATAAACAAACAATTTTATCTAGAAAAAGAATATTGTTTTTTTGCAAACTATCAGATTCAATTAAAATCAACACAAGCTATCTAAATACGAAACCTATATGCAAGGTATATTTTCCTACTTATGTATCAACAAATTTCACCTATAAAATGATGCAAAATAAATGCAACAAACCAACTGGAACCTTAATCATTCAGTTAAAAATCAATTTCCATAATAAACACAATTTTTGCACATCAATCAAATAAACAAAATTAAGGTTAAAGTCAAGATTGTCAAATCTGGATAGTTTTGAGCAACCTACAAAAATCAAGCTCAAACAAGCAATATAATCACTTAAAAATTTAAGTAAAAACACTAGAAACCTCTTAGGACCTTAAGAAAACATAAAAAATAAATTTACACACCTAAAAACTGATTAAAATCGAAAATCGAAATGTTCAAATGTGTTATATAGAAAACTTGACAGTTTTGAGGTTTATGTATTCTTTGAGCTCAAACGCAAGATTTAAGTGCTCAAAAATTGAAGTAAAAGATTCTATGCACTCTTGAGACTTAAGAAAAACATGTATGATAATTCTAAATCAATAAAAATGGTTTTTCTAGCTTAAAATTGAAGAACACTGAAGTTTAGGAAAGTTCAACTAAAATAGAGACAGTTTTGGTATGTTAATCTTTGAAAGCTCAATGCAACCGAAATAATGAATAAAAAATTGACCTAAAACCCTTATGAGATTTGTCTAGGTATAAACTAGCAGAAAACACAAATTTTGCCGCACATGAAACTGATTTAAAATACGAAAATATGGATTGAATGAAAACTATATAGGAAATGAAGAAGGCTTTGAAGAATTGAATGATTTATATTTTTAATTGTTGTTTTCAGGGCACGTATACTTGTTCAAAAAGTTTGGGAATGTTATATATAGTGTTGGGAGAGGTTTGGAGTCGTTAAAAACAAAAACTAGCCATTTGGGAGGTTAAAAAGTCATTTAGTCTAAAACCACAAAACTAGCCGTTAGATGTTGTGAGTAAAACGGTGCCTTCTGAGCTGATCGACGATGCCATTATTCATAGAACACACCGCCATTGATGCTCCTAGATAGGGGGGATAAACGACCCTTCATCAAGGTGTCGTTAATGAAGATCACCCCACCGTTTATGTCTAAAAAACATTAGAAAAACATTTCAAACTAACTCCAAAACGTTCAAAACAAAATCCTAACATTAAACAACACTTCAAGCAAGTTTTAAAGCATAATTCAAGGCTATTTAAATCATCAAAACATTTCAATCAATTTAAAACATAAACATTGCCTTGATTATGAAAACTTTTCATTTTAACCAACTTTAAAACCTTTTTAAACAATTCTTAAATCATAGATAAATCGAAATTCATTCCACAAAGATGTTCACATACATAAACAACTTCAAGAAACAATTTAATCAAGTTAAACATATCAACACATTAAATCAATTACTCACACTCCAACTTAATTATGCAACATATAGCCTAAATTTCATTCTAATTCAACTCCTAAAATGTCAAAGCCACAATCAAAGTTTAAGTAATCACTAAAGCCACAATTCAACTCTTATATGCCTATATATAAATGTTCATGCAAATATGAGAGCCCTTTTCGAGAATTGATTAAGATCAAGTTTAAAACACTTACACTTTAAACCCTTTTTCCTAAACTCTTTCTAAACTACTTGATCTTCCTTCTCTTGATCCTCAAGCTTCTCAACCTTGATCATTACTTGAGCTTCATTCTAACTCTTTAATTCTTGATCCATTCTTCAATCTCTTCAAGATGGCTCTTCTACCTTACTCTTCAATATCTTTATGATAGCTCTTCTACCTTAGGCTCCACACATATGCTCTTACACTTTACACATCAACCTATCTTATAAACATTAAGGACTTAAACATTAGTAAGAATAATGTTTTGTTATCAGCAAAACACATGATTAGAACCACCTTGGTTCAACAAAAAGGCTAAAAAATGCTAATTTAACCTAATGTGTTTCAAACAGTGCAAAATGATTAAATGATTAATGAATTAATTGAGCTTTGGACATTTTTAAGGGCTGATTTAAAGTATTTTCATAAATTTAAGGCAAAGCTAAGGTTAAGAGTATGCTTTTTCTCTATTAATCTTATTTTAAAGTTTGGTCATGCATTAAATTAAGTTAATATGTTTTAAAATCAAGAAGTTGACTCTTGGATTTGCAATCTCAGAACTCAAACTCTTACAAATAATCAAGATTTAGTCATTCGATGATTATTTTTATAATTTATTTATTTTTCCAATAACCTAAGTTGATTTCTTAAATCTTGATTATCTTTTAATCTATTATTAAATGGCTAGCTTAAAAACAGAATGTTCGGGCCTTCATTAAAAAAATCAAACCCTTAATCATGTATATAAGATCTCTTAAATCATTTACCTACCAATCCTTAATTGAAAAATGAATCAAGCACACTTAATGATCAAAGTAAGCAAAAGATACAATTTAAGTAACATACTTTGATAAATCCGAATATAAGAGCTTAAATAATGAGTTTAGAAGTTACAAAAATGACGAAGAAAAGCTCTTGGATGATTCATAGACTTCTTAACTTGATCTGAACTCTAGAACAACTCCAAATCAACATAAAATTGTAGAAAAATAAAAAATCATACAAAGGTGTAAGTTTAAGAACAAGAACTTGATTAATATGAAAAACAGAGCCAATAATGTAATAATCTAAGTTAGAAAACCCCTTATGATGGTTGATAAGATTGAATTTTATTAAATTTTCATATGCTTTTTAATGTCATTTCAATCTTATTTTATTATTTTAATACTCAATTTGTGTTATATTATGTTTAATGACAGGTTTATTACCTTAGCACAAATTTTGGGTCAAAGCATGAAGAATTTAAAGCAATTTGATTTTTAGGTAAATTAAATTTGAAAATTGAAATTGAAAAAAGAAAAAGAAAAGAAAAGAAAGAGAAGCTTGAAGTTGGAAGAATGAAACTAAAAGAGTAAGCCTACAACACCAAACCAAGGCAAGACCATGCCTGGAGAGCCCAAGCCACTAGACGTATAGCTTAGTGAGAAGGGAACCTGTTGGAGCGCGGCCTGGCCCGCGCCTGCTGGAGCTCAACCCATTAGCCTGTTGCCTTGCTACTGCTTAGGCTCAAGTATGGGCTGTGCATACAGAGAGCATGCCTGCTGACCTGCTACTTGCTAGCCTGGTTGCACTGCTGGACCCGCCTAAGCTGGAGTGGACTTGTATGGAGAGGCAGACTAAGACCTGTGGATCGCTCCTGCATCCGTGGACCAAGCTTGCACCTGACCAAGCCTCCTTTGCTGGGGAAGGCCCGCATGATGAGGAACAGCACAAAACACAAGGTAGTCGGGTTTTGAAGGGAGGTTCTTTTGCTGAATTAAAGGGGAATCCCTAGGCAGACAAGTGGGGACGAGTGCTTGGGAGTTGGCGGCTGAGTGGGGAAATGTGGGAGCTTTGGCTTGGAGGTAGCTTGGAGTCTTGAAGCTTCGGCTGGAGGCACTGAGCTGCTATATTGGACGACGCTACTAAGGAGAGAGGCGAGAAGACTCAGTTGCAATTGAGTTTTGAGTTTAATTGCAATTAATCACTATTCACACATGGCTTTTAACTCAAAAACTCGGATGTAGCCAATGTCATTCATTTGTTTTGTTCTTTCATTTATACTGTTTGACTCTTTTGTTTATTCTTTTGATTTGCTTTGGTATTCTTGTAATTTTTTATTTGCTTTGTTCTTTTAATAGCTGAATTTTGGTTGTTGTTTGGTTAATTTGATTTTGTGTTTTAATTTTCTTATCCAATCTTTAATCATTGTTTACTTACAAATATAAATGATAATTTTAGATTTATTTTTGATTAATTATTAAGTTGTTTAAGGTTTTATTCCATATAGTTTCAATTATCTATTTAGTATTTGGTTCATCTATGTTTAGTAATTAGTTTCTATGTATGTTCTTAAGTTTTAATTCATTTAAAATTCAGTTTTTGTTTAATTTTAAATCTGAAATTTTTATTTAAAGGGTTAGTTTAAGTTTTGATTAATTAAATTTTAGTTAATTAAATAATAGCTTAAGTAATGTGTGTTTGCGATAATTTAAAAGTCAATTTGTTTTTTGCCTTTATTATTTTTATTATTTTTTTAGCTTTTTTTCTTTTAATTAATTACGTTTAGTGTTCATTTAATTTTTGTTTTTCTTAATTTAATTATTTTAGCTAGTTTAATTTTTGGTTGAAGGTTATTAATGGAATTTTGGCTTAATAATTGTGAGAATTGATTAGGAATTGATTAAATATTATGATTTGTGTAAAGGTTGAATTGGAATTCCACATAAATTAGATGAATTAAAGATTAATTCTTAAGATTGGCCATCTTAGGTTTAATTTCTAATTCTATTGTTAGGAATGAACTAATGATACGTAATAGTCTTAGTGAGTTCCATAGGTGATAATAGGCTAATTAAATTTGTCAGTGAACTTAATCAACTTAGCCTAGAATTATAATTCTCTAAGTTAGACAATCCAAGTTTATGAAATTGTGCCTTAGGCTAGTCGTTCTCTAGTTGTTAATGCTATCGCGTTGTAAAATCTAGAGAGTTTATTCTAGGTTGCCTCGTGATTAGGGATAGGTTTTCTATCGTATAGGACCTATCTAAAAAATGGCGAAACTAAGGGTTTGAGAGCCTGTTTAAACCTATAGGCTAGCATCTTACACCAATCGCAAGTTATATATTTCAAGGATCGATTATTAGTCTATAATTCTTGATATATCTTTCACCCAGCTTTCATATTTTTTGTTTGTTTCTTGTTTGTTTGTCTTTATTTCGTCAATTATCTTTAGTATTTAGTTTTGAGGTCTTTGCTTCCAAGGGTTTTGTTTTCTTTTTAGCAATATTAGAGATAGCAATTCACTCTAGCTCTCGGTGGGATCGACCCTGACTTACCCTAGCTACTTAGTTAGGTAAGTTAGGTAATTTTATTATTTGATAGCTTACGATGAGCTCACCAAGAAGACTTGATATATCTAATTTTTTAATTATACTGATTTAATTAGAATTGCCAACGAATAAGCCTTCCTTGGTTATAATTGGTTTTAATATTCACTATAGTTAGTTCTCTATATGCCTTATGAGGTTGGACAATTAAGTGCTCATAATGTTACATGTCTAAATTGAACTTGATCCTTACCAAAGATGTATGAAAGGTATTCACAAGCTTGGAATCAAGTCAATGATAACAAAAGACAAACTAATTAAACAAATAAGGAAGAAAAAGTAAAGCAAACAAACAAGAAAGCAAATCAAACACAATACAAACAATTTAAAAATTAGTACAAACTTAAGAGTAATTGACACCAATATATTCCTAATATCACTAGATATTCCCTCGACAACAGCTTCAAAAACTTGTTGTTAGTTAGTATAACACTAAATAAGCTCAAATAAATCAATCAATTAACATGCAAATAAAATTCAATTCAAGACCAATTGTTGTAGCAAGTATATCAATCAATAAATAATAAAGTAGAGTATTTTTAAGACTCCGATTGTCAAACTCACAAGAAAATGCTATGAATACTAGGTCACTTGGATTATAGTTATCTAGAGAACTCTAGATTGCAAATTAAAAAGGGTTAGAACTACTAATTAAACTTAAAGATTTCCAATCAATGTAATGGAATTCAAATTGCCTTAAAGATTACCAAATTAGATTAATTAGCTAAGGATTAGGTTTTAAATGATTCAATTGAGTTATGAAAAGGTTAGAATGTCTAATCTAGGGTATCTTCACTAAATCAAGATAATGTTATGGTTAAGATAATGTCTTATCTCTAACTAACCTAAATTAAAGTTTGGTCATTCATTAATTTCAGGCATTAGGATTAAAGTTCAAGAAGTTTAACCTAAAAATATATTGTTTCTATATTAGCACCCTTATGATTAACCAAAGTTTGGTCATTCATTGATTAAAATCATGTTGTTTATTGATTTTTCTAATGATTAAAGTAGATTTCTCATATCCTTAACCTTCTATCAACTTTATCTTAAGTGGTCAACTTATTAAGAATTTAAAATAAACAAAAATTTTCATCCAACATGTGTTAGGAACTCAATCAAAGCATTTAGTAACTTTTCCTTAACTTATATTTAGATTATAAATGCATATATACCAAAGAATAGTCATAATATAGTTTAAACAGCATGTTCTTGAATATATGTAAGGAAAGAGTATGAAGCAAGTGAGTCAAATGTTTAGATTTAATCAAATGATACTCCAAACTATTATACACCCTTCAATCATGTTTACAAACCCTTGCAATCCTTGAAAACAACCTAAAGATACCAAATACAAAGCTAGAAAAGAAACAAAAAAGAAACACCTAACCTAGAGAAAGAAAAAGTGAAATTTAAGCTAAAATATGATCTTGTTGCCCTAAAACTATGTTTTAATTGTGCGAATTTGGTCTCTGAAATTTCATATATATGTTTGCTGTAAGTTGAAGCAAGTGGAGTAAGTTGCAGTTAATAGGAAGGAAGATCCAGCTAGAAATGTCTTAACAGGTACCTAAACGACACTTAAATTTGACTTAAACAACGTCGTTGATGTCTCGTTGTTTAACTCCCAAAACTAACTTCAACGATGGTTCTTCATCCTTAAATAGTGGTTCAATTTAATCGTCGTTTTATTAATTATTTTATATTTTTCAGTAGAATTGTCCAGATTTTCACCTCTTTCAACTTTAAATTGCAGATTAAACATATCTAGAGATAAATCAAACCACATAGTGGAGGAGATGTGTATTAAATTTCAACAAAAAAAACACTATGAATTATGCCCCGAACACCTCTCAAATTCCTTATACTAGATATTGCAAGGAGCCCACACATTTAACTTGTAAAAATGCTTAATCAAAGTCCTCACATTCGATAGTTCTCAATTTAACCTATAATTATTTCTTAAAAAATCTTCGATCACACTCGTTTTTCCTTCTTATAAGCTTATTGAAGTGATTTCCACTATTAAGTTAGCTTCTCCCTCAATATGGGATGAAATAGAATTAATCAATTCACCTATACCACTTGGTTATATATCATATTAGAAATTCAAAACTTTGGTTGATTTTGATGGGAATAATTTTGGCCTCCACAATTCCCCATCTTATCTCTTTATTGTTATGAGAATAACCATCACAATCATCAACATTATTATAGGATCTCATCTTGTTTGAGAAGAAAAACTGATACAATCTAATGATAATTTCCCTTAAATAATGGAACTTATTAGCCAAGTCAATTTCTATTTATTTCATACCATTTTGAAGTCCTTCAAACCCAAGTTTTAAATTATTAGTTTTTTCTTTATTAATTGCCATTATCTCTAAGTTCTAATTACATTAATCATAATTCATGTGAGAATGAATAATAATAGTTTAGACAAAGTTATTTCTGCCATAGGTCCCATCAACTATGAAAGGGACAAATAAAAGGAAGAAACAAAACCATGTTTATCTTGTTAATAGAAATCTAAAAGGATGGCTTTTAGTGGCATGTTTTTTTCGTTACAATTATGTAATATTTTTTTTCAGTGGCTTTTAGTTTAAGTTAAGATTGTAAGCACTTTTATTTTTGTCAAAGGCGTGGTTTAATTTTTTTCAAACTTTGTGTACTATCATCTGCTTATATAAAGGTTGTAATAGATGTGTGAGCATGATACCGAGAGCGTAAGACACCAAAACAAGAGAAAATCATAAGTTTGAATGGTACAAATGATCTCATATAGAGGAATAAGATGAAGAATCTTCTATTTGTGAAGAAAATTGCATCTATTGATATTTTCTGTCTAAAAACTTGAAGGCAAAATCTAATGAGTAGACTTTCGAGTATAAATAAGTATTTGTTTTCATTAGATAATTTTGTTAAAAACATTGTGTATAATCATATTTATGGTAACACATATGCTAGAACATTGTTGAATAAACCTAAAGCATTGTATGCTTCAAAGATTAGCAACAATAAATTATATTACTTAACAAAACTAGTATAGTTAAAATACAGAGAAGGTAGTTATACTGTAGATCAATTACATTAATTGTAAGGGATTGTGAATCAATTTTCAAGTATAGGCATTAGTTTAAATACTAAAGTTTTTACTTTTATAATACTTTCATCGTTGCCTAATTCTTTGGAAACTTTAAAGATTTTATTGACTAATTCTATTTCTAATGGTGCAGAAATTATGGAGTTATTAAAAAGTTATGTCCTAAGTAAAGAGGTGAAGTTCACAAGATTCTCCCTCTTCACAATCAAATATTTTGGTTACAATCACTAGGAGGAGAAGTCAAAATAGAGGTTAGAAGGGTAAGGATAAAAGCAAAGATGTTAGATGAGGCAAGTTCATCAAATTTGCTAATACTAAGTACCACCATTATCATAGAAAGGGACATATCAAGAAGTTTTCTTAAAAATTAGAGAGAGATAAGGATAATGACAAAAATCAAGGTGGTGATAATTATGATGATAAAGTAGCCACTATAACCGAGTAAGATTTTCTTATCCTCTATGATATTGATTATGTTAATATAGCAAATCATAAAACTAGCTGAGTGATTGGCAGTGGCATTTCTATTTTTGCAACAACTTGAAAAGATTTTTTTTACATCTTATTACTATTGGTGATTTTAGTATTATTAAGATGGGCAATAACGGTAATTTTGAAATTTTTGGTGTTGGTGATGTTTACTTGGAAATCATGTATGGTGCTACATTGCTCTTGAAGAATGTGGAGTAAGTTCCTATTTTAGGCTTAATTTGATTTATACTAGAAATCTCGATGAAGAAGAGTATTGCAACACTTTTTAGAATGGTGAATGAAAGCTGACTAAGAATTCTCTTATGGTAGCTCAAGATGAGAAGTGTTTTATGCTTTATTTAATTCAAGCTAAAATTTTCAGAAATATGGTTTATACAGTGTAGAATGATGAAAAGGCGGAAATATAGCATAAAAGACCTGGTTATATAAATGAGAAAGCTATATCAATATTGGTCAAGAAGAAACTTAGTTGGATTAAACAATGTGCGTTTAAAAAGATGTGTTCATTGTTTAGCATAAAAGCAATATAAAGTTTCCCTCGAGAGTTTTACAGTTTCCCTGAGGTATTATAGATAATATATTCTGATGTGTGTGGTCCATTTAAGACTAAGTCATTTTGTGGCTCCTATTATTTTGTAAAGTTTATTAATGACTACTCAAGAAAATTTTGGGTTTATACCTTAAAAAACAATAATGAAATTTTGGATGTATTCAAATAATTTTAAGTCCTAGTTGAGAGAGAAACTAGAAAAAGGAAGTGAAGTGTCTTTAGTTAAATAATGGGGTGATTACACTGGAACACTTGAGAGATATTGCAAAGAGTAAGGCATTTAACACAAGACGACTTTGTTTAAGAACCTCAGTTGAATTATATAGCTAAAAGGATGAATAGGACACTTAAGGAGAGTGTTAGATATGTGTTTTCACATGCAAAGTTACCAATGTCATTTTGAGTTAAAACATTGAGTACTGTATAAAGCATGTCTTAAATCTTTTTCCATGTTTCCCTTGGAATTTTGATACTCTAAAAATGGTAGGTTCAGGAAAGAATGTTTCTTATAATCACTTACAAGTCTTTAAGTGCAAAGTATTTGTACATATTCCCAATAATGAGAGGTCAAACCTTAATTTCAAGACATGACAATTTGTATTTATCTACTATAGTTTAGATGCATTTAGGTATAGGTTCTATGATCCATTTGAGAAGAAACTTGTAAAAAGTCGAGATACAGTATTTATGGATATTGATATGGTTAAGAAGATGAATTCTCAGTCCAATGATGATTTAGAGATAATACCTCTAGTGTGGTACCTAAGAGAGTTGGAGATGAGAATCAGCTTGAGCAACAAGAAGTTAAAAATGTTTCCATAGAGATATATTTTAATCAAGAAAATGAGTTTCTAGCTCCTAAAACTTAAGTTCTATTTCAATCACCAAGAAGTTTGAGAAGTTGACCATCTTTCACTCAGTATCTATTCTGTTTTAATCACCAAGAAGTCTGAGAAGTTGACCATCTTTCACTTAATATCTTACTAACATTTATAAGTTGAATTTGTCAGATATTGATGAATCAAAATGATATGAAGAAGCCATAAAATATGATCACAAGAAAAAGTGCATTGAAGTAATGAAAGATGAGATGAGATCCTTGCATGAGAATCATATCTTTAAGTTGGTGAAGTTATCTAAGGGTCAAAAAGCCTTAAAGAATAAATGAGTGTATAGAGTCAAACATAAAGAGCACTCTTCATAACCATAATACAAAGTTAGAATAGTTGTCAAGGGATTCAATTAAAGAAAAAGTATTGATTTTGATGAGATCGTTTCTTCTATTATTAAAATGTCTTTCATCTGTGTTATACTTAGTTTACTATCTAATTTTGATTTGAAGGTTGAACAAATGAATATGAAAATAACATTTCTACATGGCAATTTGGAGGAAGAGATTTATATAAAGTAGCTAAAGGAATTTCAAGTAAAAGGGAAAGAGGACCATGTCTACAAGTCAAAGAAACGTTGATATGGCTTGAAACAAGCATCAAGACAACGATACTAAAATTTTGAATTGATCATGGAGGAGTAACGCTATAAGAAGACTATTTCAAACCATCATATATTTTATTGAAAATTCTCTAATGATGATTTTATCATTCCTTTATTATATATGGATTGATCATTTAAATAAGTAGTTGGGCAAGTCTTTTGCCATGAAAGGCTTAGGCCCATAAAGCAAATCCTTAGCATATTAATTATTTGAGATCATAAAATAAAGAAGTTATGGCTATTTCAAGAGAAGTACAATGAGAAGGTGCTTCAAAGATTCAATATGGACAATATTAAAGCAGTTAGATCTCCTCTTATTAATCACTTTAGATTGAGAATTAAGAAAAGTCCTTCTATTGATGAAGAAAAGGCAAGTATACATCAAGTTTCTTATATTTTAATATTTAGTAGTTTAATGTATGCTATAGTGTGTATTAGGCCAAAAATGTTATTGACGTTATTAATAGGTTCCTTTCTCATCATAGTAAAGAACATTAAGATGTTGTTAAATGGATATTAAGGTATTTACATGAAACTTCTAGATTATGTTTATGTTTTAGTATTGATAAGCCTATATTGATTGGTTATATAGATGAAGATATAACTACTGATCTTGATTTCAAGAAATCTATTTCGAGCTACTTAATATCATTTGCAAGGGAGTAGTATTATGGTAGTCAAAATTACAAAAATGTATTGCAATTTGTATTATAGAAGTTGAGTTTATTGTAGTAATTGAAGTATATAAAGAGTTGTTATGGATAAAGAAATTTCTAAAGGAACTCAATTTAAAATAAGAGCATCATATGTTATTTTGTGATGGTCAAAGCGCTATTCACCTTGTTAAGAATTTCTCTTTGCATTCGAGATAAAAAAATATTAATGTAAGATATTGCTGGATAAAAGATGTATTAGATTATAAGAAACTACAGTTTGAGAAAATTCATACTAATGAGAATGGGGATATGTTAACAAAATCTTTACCAAGAGAGAAGTTTGATACTTTTTGTTTGACTGTAGTCATAGTAATCCCTCCTATATGAGCTTAAAGAGAAGTTTGTCATAAGTCCTACCAATAATACAAGCGACAAATAAAGGGAAGAAGCAAAATCGTATTCTACTTGTTGATAGAAGTCAGAAGTGATGGCTTTCAGTGGCATCTTGTTTTCATTACAATTGTGTACTGTTGTTTTTTATGGCTCCTAGTTTAAGTTAAGATTGTGTGTTCTTTAGTTTTTGTCAAAATTGTGTTTCAATTTTTTCAAATTTTTTATGCTATCATCGATTTATATAAAGATTGTAATAGAGGTGTAAAGGATTGATATTGAGAGAGTGTAAGAAACCAAAAACAATAGAAAATGAAAAAATAAAGTGAAAAAGGTAAGAGAAAAATTAAGAAGTTATTTTGTCCTACCAAAATTAGGTGTGCTATGATCTTGGAGCCTTTTTAATATGTACCTTAAATCTAGTATTTTTATATTTATTCTTATTAGTAATTGCCAATAATTTAATTTTTGAATATTATTTTATAGTTATTACTCTTATGTATTAAGTAGGAAAGACTGGTAATTATACTCATTATTTTATTTTAGTGAAAGATTTACTGATTCTTACTCGTAGTTTTTTACTCTTCAAATTTGAGGTAGTTTTCCGTATTAAAAATTTAATGACTTGTATGATTGGTTTTTTAAGGTATTATTGTATCATTTGTAATTGAATTATTTTAGAGTTTCCTCTATTTAATAATTTTACAGAAAATTAGAAAGAATTATTTTTAATATCCAGCTATGATAATTTTATTATTAGCAAGATTCTTCCAACATCTTTATTTATCGTAAATGACAAAACTTAAATAAACATTTGACTGCCTATTTTTCTTAAATTTAGAATTAAAACTTATTAAAGAATCAAATAACTAATAACATAATAATGGTTATGAGATGCCCGCTTAGGGTGGTTTAGGCAGCGGGAGAGGACCTTCAAGTGCCTCCCATTTTTATATGTTGCTTGTTGGTTGGCTACGAATAGATATAACTTAGGATTGTCGTAGACAATATACAAAGGTCACACTTTCTCGTATATGAACAAGAATGGGCAAGTTTCTCAATTGTGGGCGAAGCATTAGCGAGAGTTAGCTTTCGGTTGGTGGTGTCGGCAAAATCTTTAGACGAGATTCAGAAGTGTTGTCAACGATTATTAGCATTACGAAATCGCGTCAAAGTCTGAAAAAATGTAAAAACACATGGTTTCGATAAGGGAACCTACGACTAAGAAAATTTGTGAGTTTATCATACGGTGGGATCGAATTGTTGGTAAACCTAGGCACAAAATAATATAATTGCATCATGCGCATTTCTAAATGAACCATCAGCCAATATAACTAAGAATGACTTGCCAAAAATTCACCCAAGGCATCAATCTTGAATTATAGGAGCAAATTAAATCTATCACAACCAATATTTTTATCCAAGGATCCTATTTTGTTAGTTAATGCTAACTAGTCTAATAGATCAAATTGGAAAAATCTAAGAGGCATTAATTTTTTAGAGTTCAAGATTTGATATCGCTCACCTTCGATAACATGGAAAATGCTTAAAGCAACATTATACCTCATACCTGTACTAAGAAGACCTTGACTAGAAGCATATGATTGGAGCGTTTCATTTGTAACCATACCTAAACGTTTTATATTTGGAACCATCGATGAAAAAGACCTGCAGAAACAATGAGACAAGATAAGTAAAAAGAAAATGAAAAGAAGAAAAAAAAAGTAAAATAAAATGAATAAACTAAAAGCATTAAACGAAATAAAAAATAATAAAGAGAATAATAATTATAATAAAATTAAAAAATTAAAAATAAAGTAAAGTAAACTAGAATAAAAGAAAATAATAATATTATTATTAATACTAAAAAATAAAAAAAACATAAATAAATATATAAATAAACGAAAACAACTAAATAAACAAAAAAGAAAAATAAAATAAAATGGAAGAAGAACGAACCTGGATAGTTTACAGAGAAGGAAGAGCGTTTGAGTTTAGAAAGAGAGGGAGTTGAGTGAAAATGAGAGAATCGGTGGAGGAAGTCTTTAAAGAACAAGTAAGCCACGTCCATGGCTAGCTGCAGCCACGTGCATATTTTAGCCTTACCACGAACGTGGCTACTTTAAATTTTTTTAATTTATTTATTGTTATGTACCACATTCGTGCACGAATACCATGCCTGTGTCAAATTTGCCTCTGGATTGGATTTGTTCCAGTGGCCACATGCGTGGCACAAAGGACACGAACATGGCTCTCGCTTTTGCCTCCTCTTGAATACTCTCTTGCTCCCGCCTCCTATGCTTCTGATTTTTCCTCTTTTTTTTCAAGAAAAAATTAGCACACTAAAAAAAAATATTAAAACTAACAAAAAGAGATAAAACACAAAGATGCCAATTTATAGTCATTAGCTTGACTATTCCTAAAATTTTCGTGGATAAGTTAAAAAAAGCGAGAAACAACTTCCTTTTCAGACGGAATCGTGCCTCCAAAATAATGCTTCCATCGTTAACTGTTAACTTTAAATGATTCCTTCTTTTCATTCTCTAGTTCCAAAGCTATATGCTCCAATACTTTAACAATTTTAAAAGGACCACTCCATCTAGATTTTAGATTTCCCAAAAATAATCATAGTCCGGAATTAAAGAGTAGTACTAAATCTCCAACTTGGAATTCCTTCTTCTTGATATATGCATCATGTCATTTCTTAACCCTTTCCTTATACAACTTTGAATTCTCATATGCATTGTACCTTAATTCCTCTAATTCGTCAAGTTACAAAAGTCTCTTTTCATAGACAAATTTCCAATCCAAATTCAAATTTTTTATTGCCAAATAGACCCAATGTTCCAATTCAAAAGGTAAATGACATGCTTTACCACAAACAAGTCGATAAGGAGTTGTACTTATAGGAGTCTTAAAAGATGTCTGGTACACCGATAATGTATCATCTAACTTAAGCGCCTACTCCTTCCTTGAGTTGTTTACTACTTTTTCCAGAATTTTCTTCAACTCCCTATTGACTACTACACCTTAGGCACTTGTTTGAGGGTGATAGGGATAAATATTATGTGGTGAAGTCCATATCATTTCAGAAGTACGTCGAAATATCGATTGCAAAAATGCGCTCCAACATCACTTATAACCGCTTTAGGTACTTCAAACCTATTGAATATCTTCTTGATAAACTTTTAGACTACCTTCCCATCATTCTTTGGAGTACCTATGGCCTCAAACCATGTAGAAACATAATCAAACCTAACCAGGATATAGTAATTACCTAATGAGGATATAAAAGGTCTCACGAATTCTATCCACCAAACATAAAAAATTTCAACTTCGAGTAGGTTAGAGAGCAGCATCTCATCTCTTTTGGATATATTCCCCACTTTTTGACACTTATCACAATGTAGGACAAATGCTTTAGCATCCTTAAACAAACTCGGTCAGTAAAAATGACATTCGAGTACTCGGGCTACGGTCTTGTTTGCTCCATAATGCCCTGCATAAGATGAACTATGACAGTGGGTTAACACTTCTAATGTCTCATCTTTAGGGAACACCTACGAATTAATCCATCAGCACAAAACTTATATAGTATAGGATCATCCCGTATATACTGAGTACACTGAAATAAAAATCGTTTCCTTTACTGGTAAGATAGATTAGAGGGAAGGATACCACCTGATAGATAGTTAGCAATATCCGC
Source organism: Pinacopodium congolense (assembly GCA_028565735.1). Classification (NCBI taxonomy): domain Eukaryota; kingdom Viridiplantae; phylum Streptophyta; class Magnoliopsida; order Malpighiales; family Erythroxylaceae; genus Pinacopodium; species Pinacopodium congolense. The sequence continues at coordinate 16,417,446 of JAOXYD010000008.1, read as the reverse complement.
AAACCATGGGTGGAAAGGATCATTTACCATCACTAAAGTCTCATCAACAAAAAGTCTCCTTTATCTCTCTTGCCTCTCAACAATCGCTTTTTTCAAGTCTTGACAAGTGATCAGCCACTAAATTTGCTGCTCCTTTCTTATCCTTGATCTCAATATCAAACTCTTGGAGTAAAAGCCCCCATCGGATTAGTCATGGCGTAGCCTCCTTTTTGGCAAAAAGATATCAAAGTGCTACATGATCTATAAAAACAATAACCTTTGAGCCTAAAAGATAAGCATAAAATTTTTCACAAGGAAATAACACTTCAAGCAATTATTTTTCGGTTGTTGTGTAGTTTAGTTGAACCTCCACTAAGGTTTTGCTTGCGTAATAGATGACATGTAACTTCTTTTCCTTCCTTTGTCTAAGCACACATCCAATAGCATTATCATTAGTGTCACACATGATTTAGAATGGTAATGTCCAATCTGGGGGGGCTAATATAGTAGCTGAAGTGAGTGCCCTTTTTAACCTATTAAAAGCAAAAAGACAATCACAATCAAATTTAAAAGGCACGTCTTTAATCAATAGATTAGTCAAGGGTCTAGAAATGCTCAAAAAATTCTTGATAAACCGTCAATAAAACCCAGCATAGCCGAGAAATGCTTGATGCCCTTGACATTTGTTGAAGGTGAAAGTTTATCAATGGCTTCCGTTTTTGCTCCATCCACTTTAATCCCTTCAGGGAATATTTTATACCCCAAGACAACTCCTTCTTGAACCCTGAAATGAAACTTCTCTCAATTAAGCACCAAGTGAGATTCTTCACATATTTGAGAACTTTGTCCAAATTAAACAAATAATGGTCAAAAGAATCTTCAAAAATAGAAAAAAACATCCATAAATACCTCTATAATATCCTCGATCATGTCTATAAAGATTGTCATCATACACTTTAGTAAAATGGCGAGTGCATTACAAAGACCAAATGGCATCCTTCTATATGCAAAAGTCCCATAAAGACAAGCAAAAGTAGTCTTTTCTTGGTATTTTGAGTAAATGAAAACTAGGTTATAACCGGAGTACCCATGCAGAAAACACTAGAAAGCATGTCTTGCTACTCACTCAATCATTTGGTCTACAAAAGGTAGGGAAAATGGTCTTTCAGGGTATCCAAATTCAGTTTCCTATAATCTATGCACACTCTCCAACTAGTGATAGTCATAGTTGAAATTTTCTCTCTTTGGTCATTTTCTATCATCGTCATGCCTCTCTTCTTAGGTACACATTGAACCGGACTCACCCACTTACTATCTAAATTAGGGTAAATGGTGCCTACATCTAAAATCTTTCCGACCTCTTTTTTCGCCAGTTCTTACATATTTGAGTTCAATCTCCTTTGTCTTTCCCTCACCTTCTTACACCCGTCCTTAAGGTAAACTCTATGTATAACTACATTTGGCCTAATACCTCTGATATAAAAAAATTTCCAACCCATAGCCCTCATTATTTTCTTAGTGGTCTTTATCACTTTCTCCTCTTACTCTAAATCTAATTGGTTAGAAATAATGATGGGCAGTGTGTGGTGCTCACTTAAAAATGTGTATCTGAGATGGGAAGGTAAGGGTTCAACTCTAGAGCAGGTGGTCTCATAATAGAGGGTAGTATAGGTGCCTCTATCCTCTTTAACTTTTTGTTTTCCACTCGCTCACATAACTCTTCTTCATCCACACTCTCATCTCCTTGAACTTCCCTCATTTTCTTAACTTGAACTTTAACTTCATTAATACAATCATCCATAATTTCAATCTTCATACAAACATTACTATCCACTGGTTTCTTTAAAGATTTTGTCATTTTAAATTCAACATTCTCATTACCAATTCTTAAAACTAACTTTCTTTTGTGCACATCAACTAATGCCCTACCAATATTCATAAAAGGCCTACCTAAAATCAATAGACAATTTCTATCTTCTTAAAAAAAAATCCATAGGAATTATAAATTTATCTACTTTTACCAGAATATCTTCGACTACCCCAAATGACCTCTTGATAGATTGATCCGTGAGTTGAATAAGCATTGATTTTGGTTTGACATCTCCTAGCCCCAATATTTAGTGTGATTGCTTTGATTTGTTCTTTTGGATTTGCTTCAGTGGTACTTGGTAAGCTACCTGCATTCCTATAAGATAAAACATTAGCTAGTTGGCCTACCTATACCTCTAAGTTATGGATGGATAAAGTATGATTCTTCATAATTTGGTCAAACTTTGTCTCCTAACTTACAAATTTGGTGAATATAACATCCATCATCTTGTCTATCTTGCTCTCCAATGACCTCAAATGGTCTTTTCGGAATCTATGAGGTCCTTGAGGTCTTACTTGTCCAACTACATTGTTAGTACTCCAAGAAACGTTTAGATGGTTCTTCCACTTCGGATTATAAGTGTTAGAGTATGGATTGTTACCTCGTTGGGGTTAGCCAACATAGTTTACCTGCTTAGTGCCACTAACTCCCATCAAGAAACATTCTGCAGTGTTATGGTTGTCTTGTCCACAAAGATCACATTAAAAGTGCACGACCTTGACAGTAGAAAAAGAAGCTCCTTGCATATTGTTCAACTATCTAGTGAGGGCTATGATCTGTACTTGTAGAGTTGTTATTGAGTTAACTAGGATTATCCCTTTTTGATCCATTGCCATTGTCTACTTCTCTCACTGGACCACATACAAATGTTGCTTGCTAACTCCTCCAGAAGATCATGAGCTACCTCAATAGTTTTCTGCATTAAAGAACCTCCAATAGTTGCATCTATGGTTCCTCTTGTATTCTAATTTATACCATTGTAGAATGTTTGCAAAAGGAACTCTTTTAAAAGGTTGTGATGTGGGCAACTTCTCTGTAACTCTTTAAACCTCTCCAAAAATTTGTATAATAGCTCCCCATAACCTTGTTAAAAATTTGTAATTTCCTTGTTGATCTTCGTAGTTTTTGTCAAGGGGAAGAACTTGGAAAGGAAGGCTTGGGCTACTTACTCCCATGTAGTAATTTGTCATGAATTGAATGAGTTGTACCATGCCTTTTATCTCTCAAAGTGAAAGAAAATAATCTGAGTCTCACAACATTATTAGACATCCCTTGAAACCAGAAAGTATCACATATCTCCAAGAAGTTGGCTAGATGGGCATTAGGATCTTCCACTATCCATAGAACTGGACACTATACTGGAGGATGTTCAGGAGTACCGACTTGATTTCAAAATGGTTTGTTGTGACTGCAGGCCTTGCAACTCCTTGTAGACTAAATCTGGGCATCATAAAGTCCATCAAAGTTCTCTCGGCTACTCCTTGATCTCCTTATTCAACCATATTTCTCCGTATAATGTTTTGGTGCTTTACTCTTCTCAGCTCTCATTTATGTCTTAATATATCCAAGAGCTCTTCGTCATTCACTTCGGTGGATTTTCGCATACTCCTTGTGTTTATGCACCTGCAAAGGCACAACGAAAAGTATCAACAAAACTTAAATCAAAGTCACCTAAATCAAGTAAAATGCTAAAATATCAATCTCAAGCAACGATGCCAAAAACTTGTTTGCTAGTTTTAACTAAATTGTAAGTATACAGATCGTAACTTATAATATAATTGATATCGATCCCACGAGGATTGAATCTAGACACTTAATGATCTGAATTTCACTTTTTTTAAGGTAAAATAAGATTATAGAAATTGAAAATTAAACTTAAACTAAGGAAACTTAAATGAGATTAATCGTAGAAGAAGGTAAAACAAAGAAGATACTCAATAGTGAAGACTTAGAGGTTGTTCTATCCTTATTCATCCTCCTTTATCTTATCGATTTAATTGTATTTAACCTAAGATTTTCTAAAGTTTCATTACCCTCTCTCAAGGTATAACTAATTTTCCCTAATTGAAGTATGATAAAATTAGTCTTGCAATCTCTTAATCTGAAAAACCTTTCTTAAATACTCAACTAGATGTAAAGCAATCCTATTGTAATTAATAAAATAGTTAAGATCTCTCTTCAACCAATTATAATCTGTTAATTGCAGATCTGTTAATTTACCAACTCTCGTTGTACACCCTAACTCAAATAAATCAAAACAATCTCTCTATTCGAAGTGATTATAAGCTTAACAACTAACACAAATAACTATACATTAAACCAATAAGAATAAAGTTGCATAAACAATTCAAGAACAATCCATAAAATAGATTTAGCAATTCATAATCATATTCAAAAAAATAATATTTAGATGAAACATCAAAAGGAAGGAAAAGGAAAAAAGAAAACTAATGGTGTAGGTTTAAGCTCATTTTTAGGAAAAATCTGGACAACACTTGTTGAATCTTTAGTCTCTTCTCCAAAATTATGTTCTTCGCGCCTCTTCTCTCCCCCAAAACCTTATTTTATATCTTGGATCTCTCTCCCCTTTATAATTTGGCTGCTAGGGTTTATTTTTTGACTCTTTATTGCAAAAATTCATTAAACGTGTTTTGCACATTTTTTTCCATGTCATCTAGCCAAATCAGTTTTTTTCAGCTTTAACCTCTGCTCGATATTTCCAATATATCTTCATCCACATACCTCTTTTTGACTTGAAATTTTGCATGGAGCTTCTTGACATTTGTTCTTGAACCCTGTAAAATTTATTAGCAATTAGAGCTCTAAAAGTGCCCCTAATGCTTCTCCAAATTCAGCTATACCAAATCTGGTGCTGATTTGAACTTCATTTGTTTCCTACACATCCAACCATCAAGGTGTATCAACCCATTCTTCAAATAAGTTCATATTTTTCCCTCAAACACTAAACAATAACAAAAATAATCAAACACCTAAAAGATAATGAAAAAGATGCAAAAGTTCATACTAACTAAGTTTAAAACACACACACAATACTTAAAACACCTAAAAATATAGTATGAAAACACACTTATCACTATCATAATTTCATTTGCAAAATTATATTTATCCTATGGATATTTATATTATACATTAGTTAATTAAATAAATATGTATAAGATATATAATTCATTAATAAAATATTTTCAATTTCTTCATTCCTTTCATTTTCTTCATGATCCCATATTAGTTATAATGGCTTCTTTCCTAGTCTAAGAAGATAGCAAAAATTAGCTTTCATTAGTAAAACTTGTCTTCCAGTTCAGAAGAACTATTGCTTCATCACTTGTTATGATCATATTGCCATGACACTTGGCAAGAGCTACACTAGAAGTTGTTAGGAAGTTAATAGTAGGCAAAGTCATAAGTAAAACAAAATTGTAAATAAACATTATTTGGTGAGAAAAAAAGATTTCCCAATAGATTTTTTAGTGGAAAATTCATCTTGAATTATGTATATTAGCATAAAAAAGGAACATAATTTATGGATAAAAGAGGTAATGCATGCATTCCATTGCTTGGTGAATGAACTAATCCAAGAAGCTATATAGAAAGAAATAGAGTTCTAGTCTCTAAGGCAAGGGACTTTGAGGCATATGGTCTTCATGAAAACTATAGTGGATCGATTACAACACCCTGATCACATTTATATAACAATAAAGATATTAAAAAAAACATGTACCTTGTTCGATGTTAATTCTAGTTGAGAATTTGATTACCTTTCAGCCTCCGTTCTTTCCAATTTCTTAGATGGTTAGAGAAATTGAAGTGTTTGTAATATTTCTTGTTAAATAAACTGCCATTTAATTTTGTTTAAAAGGGAGAGGGAAAGGGTCTTAGACCCATTTCAGCCCCATTTCATTAAACACCCGATAACCATCCTCTTGGGCTATTTTCATTGGACCCAATCCATGAAATTACATTGGCCACTTTAAGTTAGAATTAATCTAACAATCTCCCACTTGGCCCATATTATGAGTTAGTGATTCAACCAAAAAAAAAAAACTTTAAGTGCACATAATATATTAAATCTATCAAGTCCTTTGTAATTTAATTGAGATGATTAGATCATGTCGGTCATAAGTTATCTAATAACATGATTTTTTCCACGTATCACATGACCAACTCAACTCGTAAAACTTTCAATGGATAATACTGTAATTGTTTTCTCACAAAAATAATACTTGTATAGAATATAATATAGATAACAAGTACATAAGCAAAAACATAACTGTAATTGATTTCATATGTGACAAAACATTATTCTAACAATGACTTATCAGTGATGCACATCCATTCAACATGGCCAATGAATGTTTTATGTGGCAATCCTTTAGTTAAAGGATCCGCTTTCATTAGATCATTACCAATATTCTCTATTAATAATTTCCATTTTTGCACTTCTTCTTTCATAGACAAGTACTTCAAATCCACATGTTTCGTACCCTTTGAATACTTTTCATTCTTAGAGGAAAAAAATAGCTGTGAAGTTATCACAATAAATTCTTAATGATCTAACTACACTGTTGACCATATCAAGACCTAAGATAAAGTCTCGAAACCACAATTTATGAACTTTGGCCTCAAAGCATCCCATAAGTTTACCTTCCATAATGAAAGAAGAAATAATGGACTACTTTCCGCTCTTTCATGAAACTGCTCCTCCAGCTAATAGGAACATATAACCAAATGTAGATTTCCTTGAATCTATACAACCAGCATAGTCTAAATCTGAGTAACCTATTACTTTGAGATGGGTTGACTTTTTGCATGTGAGCGTATAATCCCTTGTGCCTTGTAAATATCTAAGTACTTTCTTTATAGCTTTCTAGTGGTCTATTCCTGGATTACTTTGATATCAGCCTAGCATTCTAACAACAAAATTGATATCCAATTAAGTGTATTTTGTGTATACATTAAGCTCTCAACTACTAATGCTTAGGAAATAAACTCTATTGCTTTATGTTCCAAATTATCTTTGGGCATTGAAGTTCACTAAACTTGTCCCATTCTTGAATTGGAACTATTTATGTAGAGCACTTTAAAATTATAAATCTAACACTTTCTCAATATAACTTTTCTAAGACAATCTTAAGAATTCTTGTGATTTATCACAAAATATTTCTATTCCTATCACATATGATACCTTATTCACATCTTTCATTTCAAAATTATTAGAGAGAAAATTTATTTACATTATGCAATAAAGCCATATAATTAGTTAATAAAGTCATATAATTAGTAACAACAAGGATATCGTCAACATATAAGACTAAGATAATGAACATGCTCCCACTGAGCTTTATATAGATAAATTTTATCAACAATATTCTTTACAAAATCATAAGACGTAATGGTATCGTTAAACTTAAGGTACCACTATCGAAAAGCTTGTTTCAATCCACATATTGACTTCTTTAATTTATACACCGACTTTTCCTTTCTTGTGGTTACAAAACCTTCCAGTTGATTTATATACACTTCCTCTTCCAAGTCACCATTTAGAAATATGGTCTTTACATCCATTTGGTGAAACTCTAAATTATAATGAGTTACCAAAGCTCTAATAACCCTTAAAGAGTCTTTCTTTGAAATCAGAGAGAAGGTCTCTTTATAGTCAATGTCATCCTTTTGAGTATAACCTTTAGCAACAACTCTAGATTTATACCTTTTAATATTGCCTTATAAATCATGTTTGGTTTTAAAGATCCATTTACAAACCACTTACTTTGCACCTTCTGGAAACTTATCTAATTCTCAAACTTTGTTATCATCCATTGATTTCAACTCTTCTTTCATAGTATTGAACAATTTTTCATAATTGAAACATTCTATGGCTTGTTTAAACGAGATTAGATCTTGATCAATACTCAAGTCATATTTATGTTCAAGTGAATAAACCTTATAGTCATTTGAAATAATTGGTCTTCTTTATTTTACATACCTTTGCAACACTATTTCTTACAACATCGCTTGTTCATTTATAACTTGTGTATCATTAACTGGATCAACATTAATATGTTCAACTTATGGGTTTGGAATATCAATTCATTTTTCCAGTATGCTATGTAACTGTGATACAATAAGAGTAACAACAACTGGAGAAATAACAATTGAAGGAGGAGTTTCAAATCATCTCTTTTGAATATCCACTATCTGTGGTTCCCCACTCCTACTAATTTGATCATTCTCAATGAACCAAGTGTCACTAGACTCAGCTAATCTCTTTTTATGATTAGGATAGTAAAATTTATACCCCTTTGATTTTTTAGAATAGCCAATGAAATAAGCATTAACAGTTCTTGCATCATATTTCTTTTTATGTGGATTATATATCCTTACTTCTACCGGGCAAAGTCAAATATGAAGGGGCTTTAAACTAGGTTTCTTTTCTGTCCATAGTTCATAAGAAGTTTTAGGAACTGCCTTACTAGGAACCTTATTAAGAAGATACGTAGAGGTCTTTAATACATGCATCAATAAGGATAAAGGTATATTACTATAACTTAACATACTCCTAACCATGTTCATAAGAGTACGATTTCTCCTTTCAGCTACACCATTTTATTACGATGTACTAGGCATTGTGTATTATGCATATATGCCCCAACTTGTAAGAAACTTTACGAATGGATCTGGACATTATCCACTTTTATTAAATTTATCATAATATTTACTACCTCTATCAGACAACTATTTTAACTTTTCTATCTAACTGCCTTTATACCTTATTAATGAACATCTCTAGAATTTCCATGGATGAGACTTTTCATATAGTAGATAGATATAACTATATCATAAGAAGTCATTAATAAAAGTAATAAAATACTTTTTATCATCCTAAGAAGAAATGTCGAAAGAACCACAGATGTCAATGTGTATTAACTGAAGTAGATCAGTACTTCTTGTGGCTGGATGCTTTAATATATGTTTAGTTTACTTACTTCTAATGCAATCCACATAGATATCCCAGTCAAAAAAATTCAATTAAGGTAAGATTTCATTTTTCACTAACCACTATACCCTTTTTTTGGATATATGACTTAACATTTTATACCATAAAAAAGCAAAATATTCATTATAGGCACTACACTTATTTCCTATAATATGGTTAACATGAAACAGAGATTTAGCATAATCAACATCAAGATTGAAATGATATAAAAAATTAATTAAAGTATCTGAACCATAATAGTACTTGTGTTTATCTAATGAAAAAACTTCATTTCTAATCTTAAATCCTAAATCATCCAACTTTAAAACAGAAACTAAATTTCTAGCACATTTAGGAACATAAAGATACTTTTTTAGATCTATATGACATCTAGTATCTAAGATCAATCTGTACACTCTAATTCCCTCTATTCGTGCCTTCATTTGGTTCCCCATATCAATTTCGTTTATGGGTTGGATTGAAATAAATCCCTATGTAACATGTGACACATGAGTAGTTACACTAGAATCTAACCACTAGGTATTATTAGGAACTTCAATAATGTTTGATTCAAAACATACTGAAATATAATATACACCTTTCTTTAAAGACAATCTCTTTCGAAGTGACCAACTTTTTTATAGAAGTGGCACCTCTTATTTTTATGGATTCAGCCCTCATTAACTTTGCTGAGAGCTTTATCCTTATCTCTACTCTTCTTTCCTGGTTTATTCTTACAGTTACTAGCTCCTTTAATGAAATATGAGATGAATAGAGTGTTCCTTCATTTTCTTTAATCTTCCTTCTTCCTAAACTAACATAAATCTCCTGAAGATTCCATTTTTTCTATAAAAGTATTGTAATTCACTTGGAACTGACCAAACTCAAGAGGAAGTTAGTTGATAATAAACTTACTAAGAAGGACTCACTCGCATTCATACCCATCAATTTCAGTTTTGCTACTAAATTTGTCATATGTGTTACATGATCATAAATGGATATGACCAATCAAATTTCTTAGTCGTTAACTTACTCATTAAAGTCCTTACTATGGACTTGTCAGTTATATCTGATTAGGAATATTCTATAAGTTTCACCATGAATTCCTTTGCATTGTCCTCCATCCCTTTTCATTATTGACAGTACTAGTGGTCAAAAGAAACAAAAAAAATCAAGCTTTCTCACTCTAGAATCCATATACATATTCTCTCTCTAAAAGCCAACCATGAAAGAGATTAAAAAATCCTTCATCAATCCCTCATCAGTCGTTGTCTAATGTTAATTCAATATAAAATCCCTTCACATAAGTCAAAAACTTAAAAAAATGACAGCATTTTAAGTTTTGAAACACCAATGGTTACCATTAATTGTGGATCGATTCAATTTTGTAAAGAACACTAAGTGTTCTCCTTTCCTTGAATCACCATTGTCAAATAATAAATTGTCAGAAAGCTTTACAAAAAATTGAAAATAAGGAGAATACAGGGAAGCACTTATGACAATCTTAGATGATATTTTATGAGGAATCAAAATGTTTAATAGCCATTCTCTAATACCAATTTAAAATTTTAATGGTTCAATTATAACACCTTCATAAAACAATAATGAAAAAAAAAACATATACCTTGCTCCATGTTAATTTTGGTTGAGAATTTGATTCCCTCTCCATCTTTGTTCTTTTTAGTTTCTCAGATGGTTAGAGAAATTATAGTGTCTATAATATCTCTTAGTAAACAAACTACCATTTTATTATTTTAAAGGGAGAAGGAAAGGGTCTTTACATCATCTTGGGTTCTTTTCATTAGACACAATTCACTAAGTTAGATGGGCTACTTTAAGTTAGAATTAATCTAACAATTCATCACCAATTTGGCAACTCTCCGTAATTTTAATATGGTTAATATTGTAGAAAATTGAGATGCGATTACATTGCACACAACAAAAGCAAAACAAAATTTATTTGATTTTTCATAAGTTCAGATTACTTTAAACTATAACAAGATTAAATTATAAACGTGAATCTAAATTTGTACCTTAATATGAAGCTTAATCCATGTCTTCGTCTCTTTTTGATTCTTGATAAAAGGATAAACCACTTCAGTTATACACATGTTCGGTCTTTAATGGTAACCCTAGATCAACTTTTTAGAGAAACTCAATAATTGAGAAGAAGAAAATGAGAAGTACTAGCTCTTTTTTTGTTTTTTTTTCTCTTTATATAGAAAAACATATGATCTTTCTTAATATTAAAATTAAAAATAATTACAATCAAAATCTCACTTTAATTATAATTATTATTTAATCTTAATATAATCAAATATCATATATTTGATCTTGAAGTTTCTAGAACTTTACAATTAAGTTTAACTTAATTAATTTTACTCTTCTCAGTTGATCTATATGTGTGACTCATTAGTTTCTTAATATATTAGTAATGATTATAAATTATAATTCTATTTCATAATTAAAATTAGATAAATTAAAATTCCTGTTAATTTTTCTTTAATTATAAAATCAAATAATTTATAATTATATATCAAGATTAGCATCTATCAACACATTATAACCACCCAAATATTAAGAATATTAAAGTGATTTTGACTTAATCTGTTTATATATGATTTTTCGTATAATTCAATCATTTCATCATATAATATTTTGATTAGACGTAGGGAACGAAATTAGTGTCTAATATATTTGATTCCAATCATTTTAGTTTTCTACCATTAGTAATTAATTTTTTCAATGACATCAAAAAACTATTTTCAAAGTGTCATTTCATTTTAGCCAAAGATTTCTTAAATTAATACTAATTGAGAACAACAGAACATTCTCCTTAATCACTTTAGGGTGATGAATTGTATATTGATCACTCATCCATCTTTATATAGTTCATGCTATATTCAACGACTACTGAATGAGCTATTTATAGTTAAAATAGATCGTAAATAATATCAAAATATAACAATCCTTATACGATATATTTTCGAGATCTCAAATCTGAAGATCCCTTATATAATCATCATAATGAGTAGTTCCATAGATATACAAGTCATGCTCTATATAGAATTCTCATAACGGGTTAATTCAATGAATTTGTTATTTAACAATCACCCATACGTTTGTTTAAATATTTTTGTACTATAATTTATGATATCAATTACCTCTTTCATAAGAAAAATATATAATATGTACTAGTTTTCTATTATATTAATATTCAGTCTTAATAGAATAACGACTAAGAATAATTTAGGGATAATAATTAATTACAATATGGATATCATAATTATGATTTTTATCATACTTTCATTTGAAAAATTATATTTATCCCATGGACATTTACCTTATAAATTAGTTAATTAAACATATACATATAAGATAAATAATGTCTTAATAAAATATGTTATATATCTATAATCATCCCATTAATACTAAGGTACAAATTACCAAATATGTCATCATTGAAACTTAAGTCAGAACATATGAGGAAGCATCCACACTGATTGTTGAAAATAATCTAAAATTTGTGCCCCTTCATCTTTTATGAATTGTCAACTTTTTTTTTCTTCCATTGAATTTTTATTAATAAATAATGTTTAAATAAAATATTATATATGTCTATATATATCTATAATCAACCCATTAACTTAAGAGTATGAACTAACAAATATGCCGTCATTGAAACTTCAGCTAGAACACACAAGGAAGCATCCACACGTGATTGTTGAAAAAAATATAACATACGTGTCCCTTCATCTTTTATGATTGTCAATTTTTTTTCTTCCACTGAACTTTCATTTCACATTTGTAGTTATCAACTTTAGTTCTAGACTTTTAGTCCATTGAAAAAAAATCAGATATTTGAATAAAATAACAACATGACTAGATAAAGGCTTTAGTCCTGAGTCATATACATACCACTAGAAGATTTTAAAAACCCAATATAAAGAGCACTATTTTACAAGGAAAGGAAAACATTCGACTGACGTTCAAAGTTAACAATACTACTGCGGTTTTAGGGGCTTTCCCTATTTTTGCACACGCGACTTTACATAGCAAGTTTTCCTATTCGTCGTAGTTCTACTATAATTATGATATATATATATATATATATATAATAACATAATTTAGTAAACAATATGATTTCTTTATGATTTTATTTATTGAAATGTACTGTTATGATTTAAAATTATTAAAAAATATCTTGTATTGTTAAAAAATACTAAAATGTAATTTTATACTGATTTTCCATCAATTTATTTTGAAATAAACTATTATGTGATTAATATGTAACAAAATTATAACTAATTTAACAACAATTTGATGGAAGTCTTTTTTTAATATTTCTATCACCCTGAGACTATAACAGTATTCTTTGAAATCTTTAACCTAGAATAATACAAAGTTAGCTATCTTGGAAGGAATTCTAGGGAACAGATTACAATTGATGGGTTGACGTCTTTTCCTTTTTATCACTTTAACTTTAGGAGAATAATTTCTTATCCACTAACTTAAAAAACCTACTTTGTCCAGCTAGATTGACCAATTGACGAGAGGCTATCTGAATTGGATAATTCCCAATTAATATTAATGACTTTAATTTTGGGGTAACTTTCTACTTATTTATTCAAAAGTAACTTTCCAATTCCCACATATAATTTAGTAATTATAACTCTTGTTCTGCTTTCTACTTAGAAACTTCACCGGGGATTCATGGTTATATATTCAAATTTAGAGGCGGAGGGAAAAATCTGTCACATGTATAAGGGTTACAATCAAAGTTAAGAGTATGGTTTGAAAAATTGGATCAGGGCGATCAGTTCGATCCAATTAAATTGGAACCGATCTATTTACCGGTTCGGTTTTAATTAAAAATCGGTAAGCTTAAAAATCAGATGGTTTTGATTTAATTGTCCAATTTAACTGGTTATAAATAATCAGTCTAATCCTAACTTTATCTTCTTCCTCAACGTCGCATGCGCTCTCTCTCTCTCTCTCTCTCTCTCTCTCTCTCCATTGACATACATCATTTGTCTTTCTCACCGTCATCGCTTGGAAACTAGTCCAAGACATGACGATAGCCTAGAAAGCCCGATCAAATCTACAACTAGCATTCGTTCTCTCTCTCTCTCTCTCTCTCTCTCTCTCCATCGCCGTTCATCCTTGGTCCTCCTCACCATCATTGCTTGGAAACCAGTCCAAGATAAGAAGATCGCTCCATCATCACACATTCGCTTGTTTGTGCTCTTCTACATCGTCGCACATCCTTTGTAAACCAGAAGAAGAAGAAGCAGTTTTATGCACTCTAATCGTCTCCAAACTAAGAAGACTTGTGAAGTGAGCTCTTTTAGCTTTTGGCAGACCTGTAATAAGGAAAACCCAAAAATCGTTAATAAAGATGTCTAATTTCTAAAAGCTAGATCTCAGTTTCGGATAATGAAATCGGTATCTAGACTGAAGAAACCATTAGGCTTTTTTGCAGAATATAAGATGTCCGTTAGGCTGAGGTCGTAAGTCGAGCTTTTTTGTGGAGTATCTGTGGAATATAAGAAACCATTAGACTTCAAGCAACATGTTTGAATTAATCAAATGCTGAAGTATTAATCTAAAGAGAGTAACTAATCACCGGATTCCACTATTCAGTACAATAGAAAAAAGAAAAAGAAAAATATTCTATTTTTGGTAATTTGGAGTTTAACTTTTGTTTAGTACTAGTCAGCCATATTTTTGGACTCAGTTTGGTAATTTAAGTTTAATTTTAATTTAGTTAAGTTTGGTAGCTGGAATTTAACTTTAATTTTTTAAATAATTTTTGTTTTTAAAAACTTTTTATTATGATTTTCAAGTAATTTTAGTTTTTCATTCAATATAAAACATGAAGGAAAAGCTATTACAATTTTCAAATAATTTTTGTTTAATTTGATTTAAATATATTATTGTAAAATTTATGAGTTTATATATATATATATATTTCAGGTTAATATTATAATGGAGAATCAAAATACTCAATCATCACAAAAAAATTTGACGGACATGACATATTTTATTCATGGAAAAGTTGATCCAACATTAAATTATTTTTGCTCTAGTCAAACAACTGATGGAAACATTCAGTATAATTGCCTGTTTTGCAGTATAATGTTTAAAGGTGGAGGAATTTACCGGATGAAGCAACATCTTGCTGGTATAAAAGGTAATATTGCTCCTTGTAAGAATGTAACATTTGATGTGCATGAAATGATTTTGAAATATTTGAAAGAATAATCGAAAAAGAAAAAAAGAAAAAAATGAGGATTATAATATTTCTTTTGGAGATGATGAAGTAGAAGTTGTACAACATATATTAGATAAAGGAAAAAGGAAAGTTGTTAATAATTTGGATTCTTATTTTCCTTCAAGAAGTACTGCTGGTTCTTAGTTGAGTTTAAAAAGCGTTGTACATGATAAGGACACCATTTTTAGTTGTAAATGAGCTTGGACTATATGGTTTTATTATTCTTATATTCCTTTGAATGCTTTAAATTCACCTTATTTTCAAGAAGCAATAGATACCACAACAACAATAGGTTTTGGATTTAAGGCACCTTCTTATTATGAGATTCGTGTGCCTTTACTTCAAAATTTGAAAAAAGAATGTCAATTGATTGTGGATTCATATAGATCTAGATGAAAAATAACAGGATGCACTATCATGGAAAATGGTTGGACTGATCAAAGACAAAGAACTTTGATCAATTTTTTAATTTATTGTGATATTAGAACAACTTTTGTTAAGTCTGTTAATGCTTTCGATATGGTGAAAAGTGTTCATACTTTATTTGGAATATTTTTTAAAATTATTGAGTGAGTTGGATTAAAGAATGTAGTTAACTTCATTACAGATAATACAACTAATTATATACCAGCTAGATACTTATTAAAATCAAAGTATGAGAATATTTATTGATCTCCATGTGCTACTCATTTTATCAATCTCATTTTAAAAGATACTAGATCTATACCACATATTTCTAGTCTTGTTTCACGTGTATCTAAGATCACAATTTTTATGTATAATGATTTGATCTTTTTATCTTAGTTGAGAAAGCAAGAAGATTGGGTTGAGATAGTACGTCATATTTCTATTAGATTTGTTACTACATTTATAACTTTAAAAAGTATTTATAATCACAAACAAGTATTGCAGAATTTAGTGACGAGTAAACACTTCTCGAGTCACAAATTATAAAAAAGTGAGAAAGAAAAAAAAGTGTACTATTGTCTTAGATAATAATTTTTTGGATGTTTGCTTGAGTGTTGTAAAGATTGTGGTTCCACTGATAAGATTATTAAGGATTGCTAATTCAAATGAGAAGCCATCTTTATGATATATATATATATATATATGATGGCATGTATAAGGTTCGTAATATAATTATGAATATTTTCAAAAGAAATGAAGATTATATAAGCCTTATACAGAAATTCTTGAGAAACGATGGGATAAGCATCTTACTCAAAGGATTCACTTGGCGGCTTATTTTCTCAATCCTTATTGCTTATTTAGTGAAGACATATGCATAAATTAAATAATGAATGGTGTTTTTGATGTGATTGAGTGCAAAGGTATGTTTTCTACAATAGATCAATCAAAAGTATCAAACAAAATAAGATTGTATCGTGAAACTTTAGGGAGTTTTGCCAGACCATCCCCAAAGAGGGAACTTATGATGAAAAAAATGCAACCTGGTAAGTTTTTATAATTTAAGTTTCATTTTTTAATTATTAATAATAAATTTTAATATTTTTCTTGTAACTTTGAATAGAAAATACAGATGAGTGGTAGAGATTGTTTGGTGAAAGTGCTCCAACTTTACAAAATCTTGTTATTAAATTACTCAGTCAAACAGCTTCTACATCAGGTTGTGAACGTAATTAGAGTGTTTTTTAACACATTCATACTAAAAAACGAAATCGTTTAGAGCATCAAAGACTCAATGACCTTATTTATGTTACTTATAATCTGAAGATGAAGAACAAGTATTTTTATTGATTAAATTTGATTTCTACATAATTATATTTTTTATTATTAAATTTATAATTTTATTATTTATTTAAAGTGCT
This sequence comes from Pinacopodium congolense, assembly GCA_028565735.1. NCBI lineage: Eukaryota > Viridiplantae > Streptophyta > Magnoliopsida > Malpighiales > Erythroxylaceae > Pinacopodium > Pinacopodium congolense. Next base: position 16,400,503 of record JAOXYD010000008.1, on the reverse strand, counting down.
TGATATGAAGAGAACGTATGATCCAATTGATATCAATTATATTGATTATACTGATTTTTAGATCGGAGAAGAAGAACCATCTCTTGATCTTAATTATAATGAACTTGAAAGTGCAATTTATGAAGAAAATGCATTTATCATGACAAATAAATTAGACACGTCTATTAATGGTAAGTTGTTATCATATTTTTAAAATATATGTTATTTTAGAAAATAATTTTTATAGATTACTAATATATATTTTATTTAAATATAACAGAAGATGTTGATGCAAATGCTTTAGATGAAAGCACGGTTTACGGCTCTGTACATAAAGTTAGAGAATTTGAAATTCATGATAAAGATAAGATGTAATCTCCTTCAGAAGCATAATCTTGATTTTTTCTATTATTGTTAATATCTTATATTAAGTTTAATTTTAGTTAAAATTATTATTATTGATTACACATTAATTGGTATTTTATTTTTATTTCAATCTTACATTTAATTTCTATCATATATTTTTACTTATTTTCATAATTTATATAATTTATTATTTTATATTGGTTCGATACCGATTTTATAACAATCTTATACCGATTGAACTTCTAAACTTTAAACCCCTCTTTTCACCGGTTCGATGTCCATTCCGGTTTTGAAAACATTAGTTATAATACACAATAATGAAGTCAAATTCATTTTTGTTAATTATTTTGATTTGTCTCTTTCGAGTTCAAATTCCTATGGTTATTTTAATATGAATATATCCATAAAAGATAAATACCACACTTTATGGTCCAAGTAAAAGAATTAAACAAGGAAAACAAACTAGGGAGTTAGTAATTCAATGGATCTAATGAACATTAAGATTCAGGAGATTGGATATAGTCATTGGAAGAATGTTTGGCTGATAAATAACTCACTTTTAATTTTTAACCCCCTTGATCATTTACTAGTATCCCCTATTAATGGGGTGATATATTTATGTTTATTATCTTAGAGTATCTAAGGCGAGACTCTTAAAGACTTAAGGTGAATGTTACTTAAATTATTAATAAGAAATTAATGACATGACTATTATTTTAGTTATATCTACAATCATTATAATTAAAAATGTCTAAAATACTCTTAATAATAAATAATTTAAATGCAAAGGGATAATTAAATAATATTAAACTTGATTACATAATAACTATCAAAATTATATTTTTTATCCATGATACAAAAGTGCAATAATTTTGACTTCTATAAACAGAACACAACAGAAGGATGAACAATTAGTATTGATTCTGTTGCCAAAATACAAAATTTCCTAGGAGAATGCAGAAAGCCAACTATACTCGTATTACTTCACCTAACAATCATAGAAACAATAAATTTTGCCATAGTGGTGCTTAGTCTGAAAACTAAAGCTAGGCCTGATTACATCAAAGTTAAAATCTTTAACAATTAACAATCACACCACTATACTAAATTATGGCATTGTTAATGTTTTCAAGGTCACAACAAACTAAGCAAGCATAGCCCTTGCTAGTCTCTTTTCATTTCCATTCAAGATATCCCCCATAATTACTATAATGGATAGTTTTTAAGGAAAATTTATGGCTTAAAATCAATTTGAATCCTAATTTGCATCTTAACATTTATATTTAAATTTAAGTAATATGTTAACGTTTCAAAATGTTTAAATTGAACATTAACATTTTAAAAATATTTAAATTAAATATTAAGATTCAATTAATTTAAAGCTGAATTTTTGAATTTTAAAATATAAAATATAAAAGATCAATTTTAAATTTTAAATTTTAATATTTAATTTAAACATTTTTAAAACATTAGCATTCAATTTAAATGCTCTAAAATATAGAATGGGACTTAAACTTAAATATAAATGTTAAGACTCAAATTAATTTTTATGCCAAATTGACTTGACAAGATTAACATGTAAAAATTGTAGTTGTATAAAAGAGTACCCTTAGTAATACAATTTGTTTATTAACTTATGTTTAGGGCTTTGGTCTTGTAAGTTTTTTAAAAGAAAGTAAAAGAAGGAAATATGCAAGGTATGTTGTGCTAAAAAATATTATCGAACATTACAAAATTATCCATGAACTTGTATAAACTAAAACAAGTAGAGATAATGAAGAAATTTACCTATTTTGCATTCATTTCTAATGAACAAGTTGTTAAACTACATGAATAAGATCTTAAATCATTTGAACAAGCTCGTCAAATTATTAATAAACAATTGAAACTTCCAATTAACCTTTATAAAATATTTTCAATTAATAAGATCTTTCTACATCTTTGTTTATACTTAGATCTCTTAATGGATCTTAGAAGACTATATATTTAAAAACCTCACTTAGACAGGTACAGGAAATCTAGCATTATTATAGGTAACCTTATTGGATATCTCCATTATAAGCCTAATAAATATCTAGCTCGCACTGGATGAGATTCATTTTTCTCACTAAAATTCGCTCCATTTTATTAGATCCATAATTAAGCCTTCTTTTATTATCTTTAATATAAATCAAATTTAGTTATCTTACCTTTAAACTTTAAATGTTAATAATTAATACATGTTCAGCCTTAAGAAAAAAATTACTAACATGCTCCCCTTTGAAAAACATTAATTACCACGTTAATGAAAATGAAATAATATAGGATAAGAGATGAAAACTTAACCCAGAGATAAGTGAAGTCCAACATTATGTCCTATAAGGCTTTTGATAATAAAAAACACCATATACATATAGGATATATGATATAGATATAATACATTCATGTATATCTAATAACCTTACTAATATAAATGAGAAAATGGAGTATGACAAATAATATGATATTCAGATGATTATAAAATATACCATGTTTTATTTATCGATCTCAATTTTTCTAAACTTTATGTTAAACTATATTAGAGAAATATGTTTTCTCTACCAGTATGCAAAAATACATTAGAGAAAATTCATATGAGATGAAACTTTATATCTGTACTGTATGAGATTAAACTTTATGCCCCGTTATGGGATTTGACTTGATATCTGATACATCGTGTGATATGTGACTAAGTTTTAATTAAATTTATCTGAGAATCATAATAACAATATCATAGCACACAACTAGGTAAGTGTACATATCGTAGTGCAATATAACTAAAGTGAGTCAATGGATGAATTCACAAGGACTACTATTATTAGCGATTGACTATCTAAACTATCAAACTTAACAAGATGCAAATAGATTGATTTGTTGATAATGAAAATTTAATAAACAAATAAAAGTAAATTGTCCAACCAAACTTATAAGAGATAACACTAATAATGGAATTATGATTCAGGTGATTAATTCCTCTAGGATGTATACGTATTCATCATTTATTTTAGTTTAACTTGATTTCCAGATTTACTAAACCATAGATTCCCTAATATAAATCACACTCTTTTTCAAGTTATGCAACCCTATTTAAGTCAATAAATTAGGCAAAAGTTTTCTTTATCCCTCTTTATTGATTGAATGTATTACCTCACTCTATGAAATCTGTTGTTTTGGATAAGTTCACACCTAATCCAAACATTTTATGTAAGTCTATTTCTAAGTTTCCATACAAGAAGTATTATTTATGGAGTGATTCTAAGATATATAATGATCTAATCCTTTGATCAAACATATGCAATGGGCTCTCAATCAAGTATACACAAAATCAAATTATTGAATTGATATTTATGTTCGCATAACATTCGATAAACAATGTTATTTAAATCCATAAACAATCCTAATATAAAATATAGAAATTCAAGATTAAATCAAGAATAAATAATAAATACTACATCCTAAAGTTCATAAAACCAAAATCCTAATGAAAAAATTAGTTCGTAATTACAGTTTGAATCACTAAAACAATCAATAAAGAGAAAGAGAAAGAAAAGTTCATGTTGATTTAATCTTGCTCTTTGACTCTCCAATGATGGTTTATGTGAATTCTTTATCTTAAATCTTCAATTTTTGTGTTTAAAATCTTTCTTTTTCTTCAAAATTGAGTAAAAATCCTTTTGAGATGATCTTTGATCTCAAAATCCTTTTTTAGTGGCTCTTTAGGGTGATTGGAAGCAAAAGAGCTTAAGAAAAAAAATCTTAGAAGGGTTATTTAAGAATCCTTTCACATCAAACCCACTGTCTAACATTCTAGAAAATATTTAATTTGTCCCTTAACATTTAGAAAATGTTTTATTTGTCCCTTAAAAATTTTAAAAGTATTATTTTACTCCTTAACATCTTACAAAATAGTGTATTTTGTTTCTTAATATTTGAAATTTTGTGTAATTTACTTTTTTATATTTTTAAAATGGTATGGATCTTATTTTTAATATTAATTTTATTAAAATTCTATTAATTACCTTCTTATTAACTAATATACTCTTAATGGATTTAGTGTTTAAAAATCTTAATAGAGTTAATGATTAACTAATATAACCTTAATGGAATTAGTATTACATTAGAGGATAAAGTGTACGAAACGTTAATAGAGTTCAAATGTGAATCAACACCGACAATTTTGAACCCTTTTTTTTTTCAGATAATTTTGCTTATCCATTTTCATATCCATGTGTTTCATGCTCTTTTTGTTCGGTTTAGAAAAACGATGGTGAGATATCTGTGAAGTTGTACTTATACCTGGTCTTTGGTCTTTGGTCTTTGGTGTTGTTTCCTGCTAGTGCATGCACGGCCTCTGAACCTGGTAAACCATACTCTACCGACTACCAGCTGCTCTTTTTCCCCATGTGAATACAAATGATAGCTGCTTTGTTCAACTGATTTTTATTGAAAAACAAATGATAAAACGGCGGGTCTCCATGTTGTTTCATTTATTATTTTTTAAAATATTTTTATTTTTAAAATATTTTGAAAAATTTTAAGTTCTAAAAATAATTCGATTAATTTATTCTATTTTGAGTTATTTTACCAGAAATTGTCATATAACTGATTAATAAAACTTTATATGATTATTTTAACTTAATTTCAATTGTTAATTTTATTAAAAATGGTTTGATAACATTTTAATAAAATTTTTAAGAATATATTCAATGACACAAAATATTTTTTAAAATTATATTTGAATAAAAATATTTTTTAAATAAGTAAAACATGAAAGATTTTGCATCTTTTAGAAAAAACAGCAATTTTAGGGAATATTATCTGTTTAAGCTAGAATAAATGCTGCTGAAGTTTATTGGAGGGTCAGCTCCTACACTGCATTAATGTTTCTACTTTCTTATAGGATTAAGGAAACATGTACATGTAGCTTTTACTAGTGTCATTCCTTTACTTGATAGACCTATCTTGTAGCTCCATGAGAAAACCTTTGCCTTTAATTCAATTTATTTAACTTACTTAAAAAAAATTTAGGGAATATTACATCTTGTTAAGGCCATCAATGAACTATCTACATTTTGTTTTCCATTTTTTCTGTTCATTTAATGCATTTTGGAAATTGGGTTAGATTTGGATAGCATGGACCAAATAACACAATGGTTGTAGATAAGCAAGTCACTTTCACGTGAAATTTAAGGGGAGCTCTATGCAAGTTCCAGCTTGTGATGGTCCCCACTATACCGCAACTAAGTCCCTTGAAAACTAGCTTAGCAATGTCTCCTCGTGAACTAAAGGCAAATTTATTGTCATGCAACTATTGAAGTCGTCGATGCTTCCCGGCTGCAGCCAGAGAGCTAGCCAAGTCAAATGGCGAGATGATATGCAAATCATACAAGACTGGTCCCCTTCAGCCACCACTCGAATGGTTCGCATTCAAATAAATTTAGACGTTTAGCCCATTAATAATTAGGTATGAGTCGTACCAAAATCCCTGTTAAGAACTTATCATTTGTCGAGCGCATGATTTTTCCACATAATTTAGGATTCTTACGTTCCTACGTTATGAGACTGATGAAGGGTAGCAGGTATGTAGCCACCTCGTATGCTGGGATTTAATATAGGTTAAATTATAAACCAAATTAAAAATGCCTTTGAACTTCCAAAAGAGAAAAGGTTAATCAGCAAGCTAAATGCTATTTAAGTATATTGTATTATTAGTACGTTTAATTCAGTTTTTAATTTTAATTTTTTATATTATTTCTATTTTATATTTTATATTTTTATATTATATTAATATATTTTTTAATTTTTATATTATTTTTAATTTTTATATTTTAAAAAATAGAAATCTAAAATTGAAAAGAACAAAAGCTTAACGGCTAGTTGGTAATATTTCTATTTTTTTGTTATTG
>JAOXYD010000008.1:16381224-16394134 GCA_028565735.1 Pinacopodium congolense | reverse complement strand
ATAAAAATAAATTTAATAAATTTAATAGATAATAAAAATAATAATAAAGTAAAAAAAAAGGTTGGAAGAATGGGTTAAAATAAAAAATTTTAAAAAAATGAAGAGGGATGAGTTTGGTTGAAAAGGGTCAGACCAACGGGTTGAACCGGCCCGACCGATCCGACCAACCGGATCGAACCGGTCAAACTGGCTGGTCCGACCCTTAACCATCCGGTTTTTAAATATAACGATTTTTTAATGAAATCGAACCGGTGAACTGATCGGTTCCGGTTTAATTAGGTCAAACAGGTCGGTCCGGTCCAGTTTCTTAAACATTGAAGAATAATGTGGGCATTCAATGGTGCCATTGATCTTTGAGCTCAAGGGTCATTGATGTCTATGGAGGTGTGTTTTAACAAATGATCAAAAGATAAATTAGACAATTCAACTTCAATCCAACTCTAAACCTAAATAGGATGTATATAAGCATATTTTAAAGACTTTTGTTAGACTTTTAATCAAATTTTGGTCACTTCTTAGATTTTTTTTAGGTTTTTTGTTGTATTCTCTTTCAATTGATTATAATAAATATTCAATCTTGATTTTAAGGATTCCAAGGAATGGAACAAAGGGTTAGAAATTGGAAATCAGTTTGGAGTATAGTCCTTGAGTTTTCTAAACCTTTCATTTTTTGTATCTCAAACTCATTTTATTTTAGACAATAGATATGGATTTCATGTTGAATACTTTGTGTCTATTAATTAACATGTAAGGCTAAATTGTTTATTAGCTAAGGCTAGGTTAGTAGATATTTTAATTGAGTTATTCTGCATGATTTGCGTGCTAATATTTGTTTATTTAATACTTACTTCTCTATTATAAGTTGGCCACTTAGAATAAAGCCATTTATAATTAGGGATCCGAGAAATCTATCCTTTTTATTAAAAAAGTCAATAAACTGCTTAATTTGAATAAGTAAATGACTAAATATTAGTTAATTGTCGAGATGTTAATTATAAAATAGGAATTTTACAATTAAACCTCTTGAGCTTTAGGTCTATTATCTAAGTTTACCGAATTACTAAACAATTAAATAGTATCAATAGAGATAGGGCATAAACTTATCCACAATTGTATCTTGTTTTCATGAAGAGGCCTTAAATTAAATCGCATAATCATTTTTTTCTCAGTTGAATCATTGAAAATTGATCTCTTAGCTATAAAATTAAATTGTTAATTCTTAATTGCAATTTTGATTTCTTTTACATAAATTGAAAGGTCAATTAGTTAGTTAGTAGTTTTAGTTTAATTAATCAATCAACTATGGTTCTATAAATAATTGTAATATGAGTAACTTAATAGTTATAGGTAGATCCTCAAAGGAACAATAAGCCGAACTATAATAGATATACTATATTACTTATTGATAAGTGCACTTGTCTATAGCTAGTCTTATATTAAATTTGAGTTAAAAAGAAGTAGCAGGACAACCATCACCAATTTATTTTGTTTTTCTTGTGTTTTCTTATAGTTTCTATTTATTTTTCTTATATCAATGTTGCTTCCTTACTCTTACATTTTTATATGTGCACCAATTATATCAGAAATACAAGGATGCTTAATAAATATTCTCATTTTGATTCTTCATCATCTTTCTCTTTATTGCGTATTGATTTCAAGAAAATTTCATTACCTTTACACCTTTCCCTTGTTTTTTTATGTTATTTAAAAATAAAGGATAATGTTTATCGTAACTGTAAAGGAGGGATTATAAAAAAAATGATATATTTTATTTGAACTTTCCCAATGAAAAATAATTTATGGAAATTTATTTTTCTTTGAAAGCATGCTATTGAAATTATTCATTATGATTTTGATTATTATTCAAGATGCTTATGTGATTAATTATGAGTGTTGCTAAACAAGTGAATTTAGTTTGCTTTATGAATTTTGAGAACGAATATTTGACAAATATTATGATATTATCTATATAAAATGCATATACCTAAGCAATTGTAACTTCTTTCAAACATTTTTATCATTTTGAAAAAAAAGTGTGAATAAGGGAGAGAAATAAATTCACTTTACTAGCTTCATAGTGATAAAAAAATGAAGTTAAAGAGTGGTGCTAGTAGCCATTTAATGATAGTGACCTAGTTGGATAACTAGAGGTATTCACGACAAGATATTTATCTTCACATAAAAATGATAGGTGACTTCTTAAATAAGCATTAAATGCTCTCAATAAAGTTTATATCTTATAAATAAATAAAGTATGTGAATGTCTTTGAAATTTGAAACATGTTACTTTATATATATTCTTTTTGTAAACGGAATTGAGTATTGTGATTCAAGTTGAAGTTTGAAGAAGCATGAAGTAAATTGAATGAACTTGCAAATCGATGCGAATAATCAGTTACCTAGCTAATGATCCTTTATGATTGAATGAGTATTTAATAACTTTTTTTTTCAAAAATTTGTATTTAAGAACTTGCAATGGTCATATTTGATGAGATTTAATAATTTTCCTTAAATTATTTTCTACTTAAGATTAAATGATGAATTAGTTTTCTTGAGGATAAGTAAATACTTGAGTATAGGGGAATTTGATAATGGATAAAATGCATAGGTTTATTAGTATTTTATTATGTGAATTTTACCCAGTATTTATTAGATTAGATTCCTAATGGCCCCCTTTTTATGAAGTATAGGTACATGTTGCATTTGAAAGACCAAGTGAGCAAAAAAGAGCAAGTTTATGAGTAAAATTCAAAAGGAAAATTGTTCAAAACAACAACACTGTTATGGACAATATGAGGACCTTCATTGTGGTGTACTGCAAAAGATGGAAGCATAACATTAAGGGATAATAACATCATTGTAGATCTAGACACTGCTATCCCGAAGTAAAATAGAAAATTAATGGCGTCTCTTAACCTTAATGAAGCCAGAAGATTAATGATGTCCCTTAACCTTAATGGGAACCAAAGAAGTATTAAGACATTAAAAAAATTCATACAAGGAGTTCTTTTGGCAAATTCATATTCAGGTTTTCAAGTTTTTGACAATTAAAGAGTAAAAAACAAAAGAATTCATTAGGGTTGCATTAGAAGTTAATTCCATAGTGGTTTAGTGTGTTAGTATGCATGTTAAGATGAAAATTGCATGATTTATACTTAGTTTTATGTTATTCTATTGTTTTGATGATGTTTAAGTGTTTTAATGTGATTTTTTTGATTTTGGGAAAGAATTTTATTACATTAGTGTGAATATATAATGCAAGTTCAAATGAAATTAACTTAGGAGGTACTTATAGACCTAAAAGAGATGTGGAGCCAATTTGAGGAGTTAGAGCATCAAGTAGGAGGCTTCATACCAAATATCAAGGCTATATGACAATTCATGAAGAGTACACAAAAGAAAGATCAAAGCAAGCTTAGCTGAGCAAATAGATTTCGTATAGCTGAATTTCAAAAGGCATTAAGTGCACTTATAGAGTTCCAAATATTATGAAATTTTACAAGTTTTATAATAACATGTAAGGAGTCTAAATATCCAATTTCATGACATTTGTAGGTTGTAAATGAAGATATAAAGAAATACCAAGCAGAGTTGAAAGTTGGAAAAGCTGACATGGCGAGATGACATGGAGTGATGTATTTAACTTGGTTTTTATGCTATTTTATGCAAACAAAGATGAGAAGAAACCTTAACAGCCACCATTCTGAGTTCAGGGAACACCCAAGGTAGAAAATAAGGTTTTTGGAAGAGAAAAAACATGAAAAGACTCAAGATTAAGAAGGAGATTTATGATTCAACAAGTGTTATCCAGATTTCCAGCAAGAGGGTCATCATCATCATCATTAGTTTTCTCTTTTCTTTTATTTTTTTATGTTTAATTTGAATATTATTTGTTTTAAAATGATTACAGATTGTTAAATCTATTTTAGGAATTGTTCTTGAATTTTTTTCCAACTTTTATCATATTGATTTAATGCATAATTGTTAGTGTTAAATGTTAGCTTATAATCACTTCGAATCAAGAGATAGTTTTGATTTATTTGAATTAGATTTTACAATGAGAGTTGGTGAGCTAATGGACTTTCAATTAATAGATTAACAAGTAATTGAAGAGAGATCTTATTTGCTTCTTTATTGTCTTAGGATTGTTTCAAATTCAGATGCATGTTTAGGAGTAGTATTGTGAACCGAGAGGTTATAAATCAGCTTTTTTAAGTATTTCAATTGAGATAAATTGATTAGATCTTGAGAGAGGGTAATCAAACCATTGGATATCTAGGATTAAATATAATTAAATTAATAAGGTAAAAGAAAGATAAACAAGGACAGAATAACCCCTAAGTCTCCCTTATTAAATATCTTCTTTGTTTTGCTTTCTTCTACGATTAAATTCATTCAAGTTTCATTAGATTAGTTTAATTTTCACATTATATATCTTTGGTTTTACCTTAAAAAAAGTGCACTTCAGATTGTTAGGTGTCTAGATTCAATCCTCATGAGATCGATATCAGTTATACTATAAGTTACGAGTTGTATACTTGTAATGTAGTTAAAACTAGTAAACAAGTTTTTGATGTCGTTGCCTAGAATTGTAATTTTTAGCATTTATTCAGTTTGGATTCTTTTTATTTAAGGATTTTTAATACTTTGCTTATGTAAATTTCAGGTGTATCAACACAAGAGTCACTAAGAGTTCAAGTAAGTTAGAGGACGTTGAAATGTCAGACATCACCAAGTACGAAAGAGAACTTCAAAGAGTAAAATGCCGAAAAGCTACCGAAAGAAAAATGGCTAGGCCAATAAATATTGAATATGTTGTAGATAAATATTCAATTATATGGTTTGATCAATAAAGACCCGAATGCTCACCTAGCCAATTTCTTAAAAATCTATGACACCTTCAGATATAATGGCTTATTAGAAAACGTAGTAAGGATGGGGCTATTCCCATTTACTTTAAAGGATTGAGCCAAAGTTTGGTTAAATTTTCTAAATCCTGATAATATCACTATATTGGATCAGCTAGTACATGTCTTTTTAGCCAAATACTTTCCACTGACAAAGATCACTAGAATCATCAAGGACATAAGAAATTTTCAGTAAAGTGAAAGAGAGTTTTTGTATAAGACGTGGGAAAGATTCAAAAAGCTGCCCCTGTCATAATTTACCAAGGAAGTTTTTACTGTAAACATTTTATAATGGAGTGACTACACAAACAAGAGGTACAATAAATGTGGCAACTGGGGGATCTCTAACGCGAAAGACAATAATGCAATATATGACCCACTGAAGGAGATGATGAATAACAACTGCTTATATACTGCAGAAAGTAGTATGCAACTGCCTATAAAGGAGTAGAAGAGTGTTATTACCATAGATTCAGTGACTAACTTATAATTTTAGATGTCAACATTGGCTAAATAGTTAAACAGGTTGCAAGCCATTTAATCACAATCGTTGAAAGCAATACAACATGGATATAAGTTATGTCATCAGGAGAGTAATATAATTGCAGAGTGCTTCTTAATGACCAGTGGTGAGATAGAACATGTCTACTACATAAGAGCATTGAAAGAGAGGCAAGGTAATAACTCCTACTCCAGTGCGTATAATTTGAGGTGAAAGAACCACCTAAACTTTTCTTGGACTAACACTGCAAGTAGCAATATAAGAGCACAAGGGTCATCAAACTTTCAATAAGATGGGTTTGGATCATTGGAATCAAAGATGGATAATACATTGTTCCTACGAAGATTTTTAGAGCAAGTGAACCATATGAAAGCACCTTAAAGTGAAAAAGAGATTAGATTATTATACAAAGAGTGAAAAGTCTTAGAGATCAAGAAGTAATAATTTTCATGAGCATTTTCTTATCTAATTTTAAATGCTCTTTAATTTTATTCATTTTCTCTTTTGATTTAATTACATCTATTATTTAGATAGGCATATTTAATCAATTTCTTTTTTTTGAGATTTTCACTTCATGTTTAATTTAATACGATTATTTTCAAATAAAGTATCTATATTTACAATTGCATTATTAGATTTTGTGATAGTGAAATAGTTGGATTGAATTACGCAATTTCTCTTACTATAGGAAGAGTCAGAGAATATTTTTACTAAATAATAAAACCCAATTAGATTAATCTTGATCTTTAGTACCTTAGGTCATTCTAATTTGATTAGTAGTTGTTAGTTTAGTTTATTTTAGTTCTAATATTCATTCTCATATATAGTTATTTTTAGGTTAATTAATAATTCAAAATTTTAGACTAATGCTTACTAAAAATCTTCGTAGGAACAATACTTAACTCACTAATATACTACATTAACAATAGGTGCATTTTTCAAGAGTTATGAGGTGTATAAGCAAGTTGTTTTAGGATTAGAACTTTCCACATCATATGTAATGGTGTTCCAAAACTTAATGAAGCTATCACCATCACCTCCATCAAAACCTAGTAGGTTATCCTAAGAAGGACACCAATCAAGAGCTTTATAGTAGCTTATGTTTGCTAATCCTATGAAGCCATTGTTTAGCTGAAGATTAGGAAACATTTGCGTTGTCCCATATAAACACAAGATTATCATTCCCTCTGTTGGCTAATTGCTGGCAAAAAGTAAACAAATATAATCTACAAATTTCCCTCTTACTCTAACATCACTGTTGATTATTTCCATGTCCTATTCTCCAGTAATCAAAACTTGATTATTCTATGCTAGTGACTTTTCATGTAATTAGTGACTGCTTCTGATCATTCATATGCATATTAATGTTTCCATTTTGATAAGCTATTAACAACTTTACTATCCAAAGGAGAAACAAATAACCATTAGACTCGAGAATAAAATTACAAATGTTTACATTATTTGTAAGTTTTTAGCATTGTGGACCCTATATTAGAATTGTAGGCTCCATAAAAAAGTTTTTAGAAAAGGAGTGTGTCACATAGTACTTAACTAATGAAGCCTTAACGATGTTAAGGACTTTGTTAGTCTTTTTTTTTTAACATTCTCCAAATTTTTTATTAAAAAATTTGAATGTTTTTTATGTTTTTCAAATGTTATGGTTCTTTTATAAAGTTTTTCAAATATAAAATTTTTTAAAACATTTTTTAAATGTTAACATCTGACTTATACTTTGTTACAAACATTAGATTCTAGTTTAAACTTTGTTGCAAATGTTAAGGTCTAATTTAACAACCTATTTGCTATTTGTATTTGAATAATAAAATGGCTGAAAAAAATATAAGTACTAGATACAGTGAAAATTTTTTAAATATTCAAATTTAAAAATTAAATGTTTATTACATTATAAAAATGTTTATTGATTGTTATTCTAGTAATCAAATTTTAACAAAAGGTTCAATTAGTTAATTGTTCACTGTTGTAACAGCAAATTCCGATACAATAATTTAATTGAGCAATCACTTTTTGTTAATAATTCGATTCCCTTATCCTCACTTTGGTTGATTTGAGGGGTGTAATAATAATAGTAAGGGATGTGAAAGAGTGGTGATCAAAAGAAAAAAAGATTGGAGGCGCAAGGTCCGCAATTTCACTGTCGAAGTATTCTTCTATGTTTGTAGGTGTACATTTTTCTTTCACAAGTTTGAAACCAAACTGCTAAGGACAGGGTTGGTGCTTGGTCCGTTGCAATATCATTTATGTCAGAAAGCAAGAGGAAACTAAAAGAGGGGGAGAAAAAGTACATGAATATTATAATGTGTCGCACATGCTTAAGTTCTAGTAATTTAAGGCAGAAAGAAGATGGCATAAAGCTTTTGTCGAAGGAAGAGAATCCAAGCATTACCTACTTAATTCGTTGATGCCATTGCATTACTCACTAAATCAGCCACTCATAATTTATTAATTAAGTGGAGCTTCAGGGAATTGGGTTTTTGATCTCGGTACTTGAAACAGTGTCTGACAAATCACGGCCCTTGGTTTCAAGCGGGAAGAACATAACGGCAGTTGCTGCAAAGACGATAACACCCACGAAAAGACCAATAGATGCAGCTTGTTGACATCCTTGCACCAAACCCACAGCCACAATGGGACATATCATTCCTCCAATTCTGCCCATAGAACTCGCGACTCCAATCCCTGTTGATCTCACTGATGTTGGATATATCTGCATTCACCAAAAACAATTAGCTAATTAGAAAGGACTAAGCATTTATAATATATGAGGTTTGCATGCAGGAATTGCTAACCTCTGGGGCGTATATGTAAACAGTATTGAAGGATGAGCTGATGAAAGTTCGAGCTCCGAAGAGAAGAACTGTGGTTACTCGTCCAGTTTGATGGACTACCAATGGCACCAAGAAGATGCAACACGCAAACATCATACCGCTGATCGACAATTTCCTGCCTAATCTGTCAACTGTGATCGCAGACAGGACATACCCCGGCAACTCTGTAACCCATATTACAAATACATGAAGGCATCAATTATATAATTATGGTGGTATCTAGTAAGCATCATACACTATATATAATAATTTACCTGCAAAAGTAGTGACAAAAACATTCTTGTAATTGATATCAGTAGTGGACTTCTTAGGAGTTGATGAGTGGCACTTGTTATCTTTGCTATTCAACTGAGTGGTTAGCAGAACAAGGCCATAGTAGGAAAATGCGTTTCCAAAGAAGACGACCCATAAGAGTAATGTTGACCGCAATAATTTTGGGGAAAGAAGCACTAGCATCGATTTGACGATCCCTGCATTAACGTCACTGGACATGACTGGACGTGGTGATGGTGGTGGTGGTGGAGGAGGAGCGTTTTCAGCATTAGTTTTATCCACTGGGACTAAAGGTGCAGCACTAGTTGAGGGAAGGGTCTTGAGTTCGTGATCGGAAACAAGAGTACCAGGAGGCAGTTGTTTCCCGTTGAGTTTGGCTAATTTTTCCATAATTTGAAGGGCCTCGGTTCTTCGACCTTTTAGGCACAGATACCTTGGGGACTCGGGTGTCAGAACATAAAATACAAGCACAAAAAAGGATGGTACAGCAGACAGTCCAAGTAGCCATCTCCACACCAACCTGGGCATAATTATCTGCGCACATGAACAAACTAGTACATATTTTTGTGGTAGAAGACTTTGGAATAGTAGGTATAGTAGTAGCAGTGGTAATTATAAACGCACCCAGGCAAGTCCAGCCTCAACAATAGCTCCAAGAGTCCAGAAGGCAGTGAATAAAATCATCCATGTGCCTCTCTTAGGAGCGGGAACAAACTCTAAAAACCAGGAAAAGAGCACTGGACCACCTCCCACACCCACCCCAACCAAGCATCTACATATTAGCAACGCTACGTAGTTTGGTGCAAGTGCGCTCAGGACTCCTGCTCCTGACGTCACTATTGCCGTTGCCAAATATCCTCTCCTGTTATTAATTAACAACCATATTATAAAATAAGCGCTTTTTTTTTTAAACGGCTTTTTGCAAATGTTGTGATATTATGAAATGAAGTACACACCTTCTTCCAAATCTGTCAGAAGCAACACCCCAAGAATAAGCGCCGAAAAGCATACCGCCAAAAACAACACTGGAAATAAGGCTTTCTTGGCGGGAATTGAGATGCCACTGTGATTTAACTGATGGTCCAACAAACGACAGAAGCATCATCTCCATAGCTTCCGATATCCAACCCATGCCTGCGTATAACAGCAGTAAGAATTGGAACTTCCCAAACCCTACCGCGACAAGGGCTTGGTCCACCGTGTATCTTGGTCCGCCTCCGACCTCTGCCATCCTGCCTGCTCTATATTTTGCAAAAAATTTAAAAATAAATAAATCTTGATCAGCTATTGATACTACTAACAATTAGCAAGCAAAATTAAGCATAGAATTGTGTGGAATACGACAGTCTATTAAGATCATGGAGAGAACAGAAAAAACTTCACTTTCAATTTTGTCCGCAAATTACTAGCCAACGATTACTTTGATCTTAGTTTCTCTGTGAAAACATGGCTATTAAGATTCTTATAAATCAGCAAAAATTGCATTTAGCTTTAGTTAAATTATCCAAAAGTAGACATATAAATAGGCTTTAACATGGTTGGGATAGATAGACTTGCCAAATCAAGGTATCGATATTTATTATTTAAAACAGAGCATGCATTCAAGTCTCGTGAGATAAGAGAAGGCAACGGTACTTCCTCCCGTTATTATATTATTTAGTCTTATATGAACTAATCATCTACGAGAGATTGGAAGATTTTACACAATATATATAAGAGAACGAGATATTAACAACTCTTGGGAAGAGTAAAAGGAGCCTTAATAGGAGAAAACAGGGAATCAAAACTGCGTGATAATAGCTTGCTAACATTAGGAAAATGAAGACTGCCTGTTGCTCCCCTCTTTTGCTTAGAGAAGGTCTGGTTGTTTACTTGAGAGACAGAGAGACTCTACAGATGCTTTTATACTCCTCGAGAGATGGCAGCATCATAGCCACAAGTCCTAATTTCTTTTTTTTTTATTTTAAATATTTATATGTTAATCCACTTCTCTCATCTTAATCATAACACTAGAGATGGGATGTGTAGTGCCTTAATATTATTCTTTCGTCGTGAAAGGGCTGGATGGCTGTTGAGATAGTCATCAACGCAACTGAGCATCTCTTTTGAAAACGATATCAGCTAAGGGCCCACCTCCCAAAATAGAGCTAAATGACAAGTTTTGTGTTTGTTCAATGGCACATCCAGCACCGATGTCTTTACTCACTAATTTCTGTAGATACTCCCATAAGTAAGCAAGCACAGAAGCTCCACCATTTTTTTAAACGTCCATTTACATTTACTTCATCTATTTCCCATTCTTTTGGATGAAGTAATGGGACTAGCTTTATTTCTTTTCCAAAACAAAGTAAAATTTGCGCAAATTCGATTTTAGAATACTTTTGTTTATCTAAAAGACATTGTTGATGAACAATATTACCAATTTGTATCACAAAACTAGAATGACTAATTTGTAGTGGTCGAAATCACAGAAACAAACAGATAATAAGGAAGAGAACATGAGATTGAAAATATTTAGAAAAATGTGCTTACATTGAAGAATTAACATTAATGTTTCTTACCATAACAAAGACATTCAAAAAGTGTTTTTAAAGATGTTCTAATTGGTCAGATAAATATTTTTACAATGTTAATTGAAGATTACAATTTACTTGAGATTTTTTGGAGTATGACTGACCGAATACACTGAAACCTAGGAACTTCACTTGGTATGAATTCGACATTTAATTATAAGTTATTGATTTGTTAAATAATTGTATTTAAATTATTATGAATGCCAAAATTTTTATATAGTTTGCACTCAAATATAAGTAATTGAAGGTTCACCATTAAAAATTAAATTAACATAATACTTCAATTTCTAGCTAAAGTCTTCCTTAAGACCATCATTTAGAAATAATCCAAGATTGAATTTCAAGGAGCAATCATAGATGAACGTTTGGTAGTGTTCAAAGCAAATTTTAATGTTTTAGAAACATTTAAAAAGAATTTTAACATTTTAAAAACTGTTAATAGTAAAAAAAACGATTAACTTTTAAACATTTTTTTTAATTAAGTTATCAAACTTTTAAAATTTTTAATTGAGTAATTAATGTTTTAAAACTTACTCAAATGAATGAAAAGGTTGACGATGTTTACGTGGCTGACCACGTCATTTGACACATGGCAAACGGGAGATGATTTGACTTGATCCGACCCTACCCACTCTAACCTTTTTACTTCTTTCGATTAATTTTTTAAACATTAATCACTCAATTTAAAATAAAACTTAATAAATATAAAGTTTATAGGTTTTTTACTTTTATAAATTAAAATATTTAAAATTACTTAAATTATATAAGTAGGTTCAAAAACTAAAGAGTATAAGATTTAAAGATAATTTTATAAATAAATTTTAATTTTAAAAGTAAGTTTAAACTTATAAAAATTGAACTTAAATTATTTAAAAATTCAGTAAAAATCTTATCTCGATCTTCTATTATGAATTATAGTTATTATTTTATATGAATTATTATAACAATACATTTTTAAATTTATTAATATTACTTTTACTTAATAATAATTAAAAAATTTAATTGTATTTATAAATATTATGTAAAAATATTAGTTTATAAGATGAATCTATATTTAAAAAATTTTAATAGGTTATTAATCTAACATTTTCATATTTTTTTTTAGTTAAGTGACTAAACTTTGAAAAATTTTTCAATTGAATGATTAACGTTTAAAAAATTAACCGAAAGAAGTAAAAAAATTAGAATAAGTCAGATCAAATCGGAGTTGTGAATCAAATCGGCACCTATTTACCACATGTTAGATAATGTGACAAGCTATATCAACATATCATTTTTTATTCATCTAATTAACTTTTAAAATATTAATATCTCAATTAAAAATTTTAGAATTTCATCACCGAAATATTTAAAGGTTAATTACTTTTTAACTATTAACTTTTTTTTTAACGTTTGAATCAAATCATACTCTAGATTTTTATTAACTTTTTTATCAATTGTCACGTCATCGTGACATGTACTAATTAATTTTTTAGTAGTATTACTTTTATTTTTTTTTAAATGGTGTGGTATAGGTCTCACTTTTTTTTTTATTCAATAAGAATCTACTACGTTCAGATTCTAGTCCAACATTCGGTGTCATAAGGGTATCTCTAACCGACCTCCATTATGAAGGAAAAACACTAAGTTAGAGGTGGATTGAACTCCAATCCACCTCTAATTTCTCCTTCATTTTAGAGGAGATGTACAGTGCCACACCAAATAGATGTCACTACTATTCACCTTTTTTTTTCTTTCCTCCTTTTTTATTTATTTGTTCATTTATAATTTTTTATTTTTTATTTTTATTTGAATAATATTCTAATATTT
>JAOXYD010000008.1:16325718-16352130 GCA_028565735.1 Pinacopodium congolense | reverse complement strand
ATTTAAAAAATATAAAATAAAAAAATAAAACTGAATAGATGAACAACACAAACTTTAAGGGGTCGTTTGGTATTGTTGTGAGTTGTAATTTTTAGTTGTAATTTTGATATATTTGTATTAATTTTTATATTTTGTCCTCAATTTTTGTGTTGTATTAATTTGTTGTCTTTTTCAATTTTTGTATTTAACAAAACAAAAACCTAAAACTTAAAACCAAAGCTATACCAAATATCGCCTAAGTTTTCAATTAATTCGTTCTTCTCAAACTTAAATGGAAAGAATGTATTTCGGATTTAGAGAATTGAGGGGAATCAGAATCATTTTTATTAAAACATTTTTATTAAGTATCGTAAAACAAATAATTGATATGCAGCTTGGTTCCTTTAATCAAAAGTACTGGTTTTGAGTCTTATGAAAATCAAACAATAGTCAACGGAGGCTTAGTCCCTTGTGAGTTTATTTACACAAATTGAGATTTTCAAGACAAATTTAAGGGGAAAAAAGAGAGAGAGAAAGACTACAAGGCGGCTGTAAGCACAGATTTTGATTTTTTTTCTCCATTCGCATCTATTTATATTTATATTGCAAATTGAAGATTGCGATATTTGGCAAAAAGTGGCCGTCCAATATTAATGTGGCCTTTTCTCGGACAGCGACTTCACAAATTGCCTAAGCTATTGAATCGCTACACTTTCCTTTCCTTTGGTTTCCTGTCTGTTGTCTGTTACTGACGATCATCCTAACTATACACGATACGAGCATCCGTTTATTTAGCACTTTTAAAACTTAGTCAGTTAACTATATATTAGTCATGTCTTATAGATAAGAAAGATGAATTATGTGCAAATATTGATTCACTTAAATAACAGGCCCGAACACATTGAATTAAATATTTAATTGAATTTATATGTTATTACTATTTTAAAATATTTTTAAGATACTGAAATTATTTAAAAATTTGAGTTATTACTTTTCGAAATTATTACTCTAATAACATTAAAACTATGAAAAACTTCCGTCACTCAATTAGAATTGAACTGAGGTTACAAGAAATAAAAATAATAATCCGTGGAATTGAATTCAACTTACAAGAAACAAAAATATTATTATTTCAGAAATATTAGAGTGATTTAACTCAAAATGATAGCGTCATTGTTCAACTAAATAATATTGAAATACTTTTAAACAGGAAAATTTATTATTTTGTCTAAATTAACAAAATAATTGATAAGCATCATACCAAAAAATTTGTAGTTGTTTGCAGAAGTAATGCACGAGGTACCAAAATTTGCTGGTAAAAGGGATGTTTAAGATAAAATTTTCTATTAAATTTTAATTTTAATAAAAATAATAATTTAATTATAAAAAAGTGAGGCTAATACTCATGTTTAGTGAACAATAATATTGTCTGAAAAAACGAAAAAACGAAAAAAAATAAAAAAATAAAAAAGGAGCATTTGGAGCGTGGAGAGCACTAAGCTGGAGAAGGGCGTGGGTGACGAGCATTTTGAACGACATCTTCATCAATCAACTAGCCTTAAAAGTTACGTGAAGAAGCACTTGAGTAAAAAATTTGGTACTGATTAGAAATTAAGAAAATAAATTTTTGTCCGAAATAGTCAAATTTAGTAGAGTCATGCGACTGAGGGATACGTCAGTAATTACAATTTTGACTTTGGTGTTACGTCTTACGATTCGACTCATCGCTCACTTGCCACTTTGATGATGTATATATTTATTTTCTTTTATATACATATATATGTCTATAGATTAATCATTCTTTTATCTTCTTGTGCATATGGCGTCCTTAGCTCTTATCATTGAAACAATAGTAGAAATAGAAGGAGAAACAGCTGCAGCACAAGAATGATTACTTTATCTTAACATCTGGTACACCTCTTCCTCGCTCTCTTTCTCATCTTCCATTTCTTTAAAACGCAATCTTTAGATTCCATGGTGGGATTTTTCTTTCTCCTTAGTTTCTGTTTTTCTCTGCCTTCCTTGTTTGCTGTTACCTATTTCTTGATTAGCTCAAGCTGTAACCGTTCTCTCTTTCTCTTCGTTTTTAGCTTTCTGATGCTTGATAAGTTGATATGTTATACGCGTTTGCTTTCATATAAAATAGTAGTCACGTATTTTTTGTTGCCTGTGTTGTGTTAATTTAGCAGATTCGGTCGCCTCTATATCTTCTTCAACCCGATTTCTTCTTATCTTGTTTTCCTTCTCTTTGTTCAAACTATTTGTCATCTTTTTATTTCAACTTTTAGATTTATTATGCCTTTTTCGTATGACTT
Organism: Pinacopodium congolense; assembly: GCA_028565735.1. Classification (NCBI taxonomy): domain Eukaryota; kingdom Viridiplantae; phylum Streptophyta; class Magnoliopsida; order Malpighiales; family Erythroxylaceae; genus Pinacopodium; species Pinacopodium congolense. Next base: position 16,349,836 of record JAOXYD010000008.1, on the reverse strand, counting down.
GGTTTTGGATTTAGGCATCATATGTAGTTGAGCTCCTTCCAGAGTAAACACCTTTATCTCAATTAAGTCCATTGCTTTTGGGTTTAGTGCTTCTGTGCTGACTGCTTTACTCCTCTTCTTCCGTGTTATCCTTTCCTCTTTAATTGGAATGACATTTCTTATTATTATAGACTGACACGAGTGGTTGTTGCTGGTGGTAGTAGTACTAGTAGGAGGAGGAGGAGGACGAGGAGGAGGAGGAGCAGTCGTCTGCGAGTTGAAATTGCTTCTGACAGTTGAGGTTGCTCCATTCTGAAATGTAGAACGGTAATGAATAAACAAGGTGGTTGTGTTGTGCAAATAAATATTAAATGGACAAGGAATGTGGAAAGTATGACTGAAAATGTGGATATACGAGTTTGCCATCTATTAAACTGAGATTTTCAGATGTTCAATGTATCATGAAGGGGTCTTATACTATTCTTTTTCATTTTTCTGTAGTAATTTCCTTTTAGGAGTATGGTTTACTCTGCGAGTTTCTACCATAGGTACATTCTACTTAACTGTGTTGTATATTTTATTCTATTGTGCTATTGGTTAACTAAGATGCCTATCAACTGCCTCTGAGGAGAAACATATGGTCTTCAATGAATCAAATGGCTATTTAAATGTGTGCTTTATCTTTGGTGATTAATCGTCTGGTTGTTTTTGTCTACAGGTTTTCTTAGTGGAGATAAGCACTTAATACCAATCTTGCTATCAATTTGGAGTGCCTCTAAATTGTGTGGTTTAGCCTGTGACTTCAAGAATTAGCAGACAGCTGATACGATAATTCATTGCTGCTGAAATCAGTTTGCAACGTAGGTACAATCGTTGAAGTTTGTAAGACGAATGTAATTCATCTGTGATGGTCTAGATCAGTACATATCCCATTATTATACGAGTCTTGTGGACCTTATAGGTGGTTTTTTGAGTCATGGATCAATTATCATGTTTTCTTGAAATCAATTAAACCTCACAAATCTGTCATGCAATTTAAATTCGACCTCTCAAAAGTTTCCTACCTGATTGTAGCAGATGGCAATGCCAAAATGTTAGGTGGGTGAAGGTTGGACTATCCCTTTTGAGTTATCATGGTGTTGCATTTATGAGAAAATATGAGTCCAACAAGGTAGTTGCCACTGCTCTATCACCAATTCATGATTTATTTTCTATTGAATCAGAAGGCCAAAGCTCATTGACAAGTAAATACTCTTCTTGTCCATCCCATTTCTCAAGAAGAGAATCTTTTGATTCCTGTAGAAATATGCCGTCATCAACTGTTCAACCTCAAACGTATTCTTTAAACTCGGGACCAGACAGCCCAGTCTCTCCTGTATCTTATATTCAACATTCTAAGAGTAAATTTCAGCGGTCTTCTGTGTTCTGCACCAGTTTGTATTTGTCATCTTCTTCACACTCTGAAACTAGTCGGCAACTTGGAAATTTGCCTTTTCTTCCACATCCTTCAAATGGTCATTCTGCTTCTGCTGTTGATTCAACAAACTCTCCGCTGCTGTTCAGTGGTGACGTTAGCAATTCATATATTGAAGAGCAATCTGATGTTGTCATAAAGGATTTTCTTAATTTGACTGGAGACACCTCTGAGGGAAGCTTTGATGGGATGAATTGCCCAAACGATCATATAGCATTTACAGAGCAACTGGAGCTGCAGTTTTTGTCTGATGAACTTGATTTAGCAATTACAGACAATGGAGAAAATCCCCGGCTTGATGTAAGTAATTCTAGCTACCATATATCATATCCTGTTTAGATTTTCTTTGAAGGATTTGTAAGGTTTAATGATATGACATATAGAAGTTACTAGGATCTGAACATAAGTTTGTCTTTCTTTTTTCTTAAATTGCATTCACTGTAGCACTCAAAGTACCGTGGTGTGAGTCCTACATGGAGATCACTGGAGAATTGTTATTAAATTATTTCTAATCTAGTTAGGATTATGTGGTGGATTTGGGTGGGCAAAGCAGGAATGGCCTTGTGGCTTCTTTTTCATGGATGGAAACTGCTATATGCATTTTCAGTTTTTTGGCAAGGATGCGGGCACCATAGGGGGGGTAGTTTTATGACTTTTCCCAGTCTTTCGTCGACCAAAAAACCCTTTCTTGGTGGAGAAGTATAGTGTTATGCTACCACAGATTGTGATATTACTATAAATTTTTCTATTTGATTGCTACTATATCAGGTAAAAGTCTGGGGGGAAACTTCAACATTTTCTCTTTCCCGTTGTATGCATTTCTTTCTACAATCAGTTTGTTTTCCAATCATTCTTCTTCTTCTAGCAAGTAGTAACTGTTAACCCACGAATTCGTACTTTTTAGTTACTTTTGCATGGTTAGAAGTTGGACTTACCTTGATTGAAGAAAGGAGGAGAAGGGATGATAGGAATTTGGAAGTATTTGTAGAATGTAACTGTAAATGGTAGTTGTCTTAAGAATGACAGTTCACTGAAGAACCATCCCTTCGCATTCTCTGATTTGTTGAATAACAAAAGTCTGTGTCTGCATCAGTTTCCAAGCATTATTACACATTATTTTTCTGTGAATTGATGGAGCTCATTTTTATTTAATAAATGCTCTATCTTGGTGGCTGCTGATGCTATACAGGAAATATACGAAACATCAGAGGCTTCACCAAAACCACCTATAGGATTGACATGTGCTCCAAATTTTAGTTCTGGTGCACCACCTGTTGATGCTCTGTCAAGTTGCCTTTCTCCAGGGGGGGGCAGGGCACATAAGCCAAGGATGAGATGGACTCCCGAACTCCACGAGTGCTTTGTAAAGGCTGTTAACGAGCTTGATGGGGCAGAAAGTAAGTACTAATGTCATTCATACCAAGCAAGTGGAGCATAGCTCTGGTTTTATGCTAGTTTGAGTCAATAGAGTAAAACTGTTCCATTGATGTTACCAATTAACCGTTTATTTACAATTATACTCTTAGATTGCTTCTCCCTTTCTTATCTTTCCAATTTCTTTTACTTTGTAAGATTCCCCTTTGATTTGTTTTGAAATGCAGAGGCTACTCCTAAGGCTATTTTGAAGCTTATGAATGTTGAAGGTTTGACCATCTATCATGTAAAGAGCCACCTACAGGTATTCTGCAAAAATCCTCCTCCAATATGGCTTGCTGTGTACCTTTTTGTCAGGTTTTATTACTGTATGATGTTTGGTACTTACATTTCTGCCTTTTCCAGAAATATCGAATTGCCAAATATTTGCCGGACAAAAAAGAAGGTAATAGTTTCAAACAATGATTGCCATCATTTTCATGATTGATTATCTTTTGTAGTAAATCATCACCGTTAGTAGTATTAACATCCAGGCTGATGCATTGCTGTTTTCGTGTATGTAAACAAGCATCTATTCTGAAATCATTGCATGTGGGTGCTTTTTTTTTTTTACAGAGAAGGCGGCTTTGAGTGCTGAAGAAAAGAAGACAAATTTGAGTAGCATTGAAATTGATGGGCGAAGGAAAGGGTATCGCGTGGTTGTTTTGCAATGTCAGGTTATTGTTGACATAATTTTTTCTTCTGAACTTCATTTCCTTTCTTAGGACAATACAAATTACAGAGGCTTTACGCATGCAAGTGGAAGTTCAGAAACAGCTGCATGAACAGCTTGAGGTAGGAATTATATGAACTAACATGAACCAACAACAACTGAATTATTATTAAGACATATTGTGCCACTAATGCATATGCACTGCGATTGGTGTATGAATATAACTGAATTGTATTTTATACTAAATTGCCATAGGTTCAAAGAGCACTTCAGCTGAGGATAGAGGAGCACGCGAGGTACTTGCAAAAGATAGTGGAGGAACAGCAGAAAGCTGGGATTGCCTTGCTCTCTTCAGGAACCTCTTCTTCTTCTTCTTCTTCATTGACACTAACCAACTCATCTTGTCAACATCATGACGAGCCTCCTCCAGAATCAACAACCGTATGCCCAAAACCCCAAGAACCATCTACTGAAGCACCTGACTCCTCATCCTCATCACCACCACCGCCGCCGCCATCATCAAAACAAAAAGCGAGTAGAAGCTTGAGCAGTGACATTATTGAGCATGATGAGCAACTACAACAAGTGTGTGAGAAGAAGATGCGTGTGGAAGGGAAACCCGAAACCTCATCAGAACCTGGCCTGGCCGATGATGGGATCAGATGACGTCTCCAATCTATTGTAAAGAAAGGTTTTGATTTGTACAATGTTTGGATTTCTCCATGTAGTTGAATATTAGTAATAATCATAATTAAGGTTAATCCAACATTTAATTTAGAATCTGGGACTTGCTCAAGTGTACTTTGTTTGGAATTATTTGTATCTCTCACTTTTTATTTTATGACAATAATTTGGAAATATGTTGCAATTGTCTTGCATTTATTTTTTTATTATTTTTGTGACAATGCGCCTGAGGATTGCGTTGGTATGAAATTAAAGAGCACGTGCTTGGTCAAGAGGAATGACAGTGGCGACGACACTGGCGTTGAAGGTAATAGTACTACTACAGTTTCACTCCACGCGGCAAGTAGTGCCGTTGGATTTGAAGCGCGTGTCATGAAGGCAGTGTAGATGTAAGCTGTTTCACTTTCATGACACAGAAGCAGAGAAGCGAAGCAGGCAGGCAAATACCCACTCTGCCTTAGTTAAAAAGAGTGGTCTTTTTTTATCTCCATCTCCATCTGTTCTTGCCATGATAATAATTTCAACAGGTGCTTACTTTATTCTTGTCTCCATTTACTGCCGTTTGCCGTCTCTTCAATCCCATGGTGATTGCTCTTTCTCTCTCTTTCCCTTCACTTTCAGATCATTTATTTATGATTTCGTCTATGTAGTATTCTTTCTTCCTGCCTCTTTTAGCTTTTTAATTTTATTTTTTTCCTTTATAAAAAAGATTTGGTAAACTCACCAGATGCTTCTGTATGATGTGCTCTTGCTTCCTATTTTCTTCTGATATTGTTTGGCTTCTCTACTTTATTTTAAAATATTCCAAGCCAGTAAGGGGTATCTGAGATTTTCTGAATATCAAACTAATTTGAACTGGATTTGGATACTCATAATTTTTTTTTTCTTTTTTGGAAGTTACTCATAACTAATCTTTTAATGTTACCAATTATACTATCATTGTCGTGTCTTAAGAACTGATTGGGCTTGTCCATACTGTACAGCATTAGAACTCCTTCACGTAGAGTAATGACTACCAGCAGTACCTTAATTAATATTCGTGATCATGGTACTACATTTGATGCGAAAAAGATCAAAGTTCAATGCAACTACTGTGGCAAAGTGATGAGTGGATACTATCGACTCAAGTACCACTTAGGAGGAGTACAAAAAGATGTTGTGTCTTGTAAGAAAGTTCCCACCGGAGTGAGGGAACAGTGCAGACGCATCTTACTAGAGTCTAGACGAGGAAATCTTGGCAAGGAAGTTGGGAACATATATCAACCAGTTCTCCCTAGAAAGTTGAGAAGAACATCTCTCGACTGGAATGGTACTAAGAGTGTGAAGTCTGAAGCTGGACAATCTACTGATGCTCGAACTGAGAATCTTTCGAAAATGCATTTTATTCCAGAAGATTGTGTTGCAGAAGAACTTCCATTCCATAATAGAAGAGTTGGTGGTTCTAAGATTACTGTTAATAGTGTAGCAAAAGGTCTGTCGTCAGCAAGGCAAGCCCAAAAGTCCATCGGCAGATTTTTCTATGAAACAGGTATTGACTTCGGCGTTGTCAATTCCCCTAGCTTCCGAACAATGATAAATGCTATTCCTGGTATGGGTCAGGGGAAGTCTAATATCCCTACTGTGAGGGAGCTGAACGGGTGGATTCTTCAGGATGAAGTGAAAGAAATGCAGGGATATATAGAGAAGGTTAAGTATTCATGGAGAAGCACTGGATGCACTATTTTGTTGGATGAATGGACTGATGACAAGGGCAGGAACCTAGTTACTTTTATTGTGGAATGCCCTGAGGGCCCAATCTACCTTCGTTCAACTGACGTTTCGGCAGTAACAGGTGATGTAAATGCTTTGGAAACGCTATTGGACGGAGTAATGAAGGAGGTAGGAACTGAGAATGCAGTCCAAATTGTAGCGGGTTCTACCACGGGCTGGGTAGGGGATTTGGGCAAGCAGTTTATGGAAAAATGCCGGACAGTGTTCTGGAGTGTGAGTGCATCTCATTGCATTGAGCTGATGCTAGAAAAGATTGGAACTATGGATTCAATTAGAGTGATACTAAACGACAGCAAGACTCTTACGAAGTTTATTTATGGGCATGCAGAGATTTTGAAGCTAATGAGAGATCATACACACGACGACTATGACTATGACTTAGTGAAGCCATCTAAATGGAAATCGGCTGAGCCGTTCTTGACGCTGGAGAACATAGTATCAAAAAAGAAGTTGTTGAAGGACTTGTTTGCTTCATATGAGTTGAGGAGCTCCAGCTGGGCTTCCAGTCTGGAGGGGAAAAGAGTGGCCAACTTGATGGAAGATCGTCTTTTCTGGAGTGGAGCTGAGACAGCACTGAAGGCAACCTTACCACTGCTACGTATGTTATCCTTGATCAGTAAGACTGATCAACCACTAGTTGGATATATATATGAAACCATGGATCAAATAAAAGAGGCTATCAAGGAAGAGTTCAAGAAAATGAAATCACTATACATTTCATTCTGGTCAGTTATTGATGAGATATGGGATAGGTTTCTCCATAGCCCCCTACATGCAGCGGGTTATTATCTGAATCCAAGTCTATTCTATGCGGCTGACTTTTATAGTGATTCTGAAGTTGCCTTTGGCCTGTTATGTTGCATTGTAAGAATGATACAAGATCAGCACACTCAAGATTTGATATCCCTACAACTTGACGAATACAGAAACGCTAGAGGTGATTTTGAAGAGGGTAGTGCCATTGACACAAGAAATAGCATTCCTGCAGGTTATGCTAAATTTTCCTTTTTCTTTTTTCTTTTTGAATCCTAAGCAGTGTAGTTTCTTCTTCTCCCTGATCATGAACCAAAAACATGAACCTAGTTTTTTGACAATTTGGAAATGCAGCCCAGTGGTGGTCCATCTATGGTAAACGGTGTCCTGAGCTGCAGAGGTTTGCAATTAGAATTCTTAGCCAGACTTGCGATGGTGCTTTGAGATATGAGCTGAGGAGGGGTCTAGCCGAAAGGTTTATCATGAGTGGAAGAAATTGTATTGATCAACAACGATTGAATGATTTGACAAATCTACATTACAACCTACAACTGAAGAACACAAAGCTAAGTGTAGCAAAGGACTATGTTGGCGAAGAGGTTCATCCTATTGGGATAGCCGGCGGACACACAACTGAAACTACTGTTTGATTTGGACATGGCCATGATATATGAAACTAACATCCATAGCTTGCACAGGGCTGGAACCTTACTTTCTCTGTAATTATCCCTCCTTTTCAACACTCTGAAATATATTTTGTTAGGAAGGTCGTATGACAATCTTCGTTTCTTTTCTATGATAAAGTGAAAACATAAGATTCTTTTAAGCTGATAATCCACCTCAAGGATTATGAAGTGAAAACATAAAATTTCCCGGAAGTTTTATATATCTAAGCTTAACTCATTTTGCATAAAAGTTAAAAAGAGATTTTAAGAGTGAGAGAGACGATATCAAATTTGTATAAGCTCTAATTAATTTTAAAAAGACAATATAAATATTTAAAGTATAATTACAAGTGACGAGAGAGAAATTAATTAAGAGTTATAAATTGGTGATCTTTACAAAGTGGCGAGAAAGAAATTAATTAATAGTTATATATTAGTAATTTTATCTTATCTTAAATAAGAGATAAAATAGTACATGATAATTATATGATCTTGACTTTTATGAAAGAGATAGGAGAATTTACACAAAAGAGAAAAATCAACAACTTCCAAAATCAGTAATTTGTAATACGCCCCTTCAAGTTGTAGCATGAAGGTTATGAAGGCTCAATTTGTCAATAAGGAACTGAAATTGAAGAGCTTCAAAGGCTTTGGTAAAGATGTTAGCACGTTGAAGAGCGGAAGAGATATGTGATGTCATAATATGACGAAACTGAATACAATCACGAATGAAGCGATAATCAATTTCAATGCTTCATACTCTTATGATAGACAATATTGACAACAATTTGTAATGCGGTTTGATTATTACAGAGAAGTTGTGCAAGGAAAGAGTAATCAATGATCAAGTCCTTGAACAAGATGTAAAGCCAAATGACCTCCATATAGTACTCGTCTTAGAGCGACATTTAGCTTCAGTGAAAGAACGAGACACTATAGTTTGTTTCTTGATTTTTCTAAGAAATAGGAGAATACTCGAGAAAAATAAAACACAAAATAACAAAGAGATTGGTAAGAGGACAACTAGTCTAATCTGAATCACAACATATATGAAAAGAAAGGTCATTCTTACAGAATAAAAATATCCCTTGGCCGGAAGAAGACTTGAGATACTGCAAAATGTGAAGAGTCACAAGCCAATGCTTACGATACAGTTAGCTCATAAATTTGAGACAAGATGTGAACTGAATAACACAACTCAGGTTTGATGATAGTTAAATAGATGAATCTCTCAACAAGATGGTAATAGGCACCAGAATTAGCTAAAGGAGTACTACACCTAAGGCCAATTTATCATTCTGCTTTATAGGAAAGGACATAGGTTTAACACTAATCATGCCAGTCTCTTATAAGATATCTAAAGCATAGTTATGTTGAGAGATAACAACGTCATGAGGAAATTAAGCCAATTTTAAATTAGGGACGTATTTAAGAGGATTAAGATCCTTTATAGGAAGCTATGCATCCAAGTAGGCTTTGAGGGTGATAACACCTTATTTATTCATATTTTAGGTATGTTTTGTAATGATTATCTTAGGTTTAAGTGATATTTTGCATATGATTTAGGTACGCATTTGGTTTATTTATGAAAAAGATGTTACTGAAGTTGCTTTAAATGATTCTTTGTATTTTGTAAGATTTGGTGAGCATTTTGAGGCATGTTTTGAACTATAAGAGGTATGGAATCAATTTGGGGTCTTAAAACATCAGGTTAGAAAGTTCTACACCAATTTTCAAGGCCATATGACAAACTATGAAGGGTATATAAGAGAGAACAAGATAAGTTCTAACAAGCATGATTTTTTATATAGGTGATTTAATGATGTATTAGGCACATTTTCCAAGCTCAGATTGATATGAATTTTTATGGTGTGCAATATCATCATGTGAGGAGCACATATATCAAATTTGATAGCCATTGGAGGTGTATATAAGGAGTTGGAGTAGAAAACGTGAAGGCAAGGAGCTATTAGGAGACCCATGGCCAAGGACAAAACCTACGGCTTAGAGCCATGCCCATGATATCTTGACAGAGGATTCATGGGTAAGACCCATGAACATGGGTTTAGGCCATGGGTTATGTGTAAATGGGTTGTAAATAACCTTTTTAGGGTTATTTTCTTGTAAGATCTTGCTTTCAGACATCACAAGGAGCCACTAAGGAAAGGTTTTGAGATTAAGGACCATCTCTAAAGGATCTCTACTCATTTTTGAAGGAGAAAAAGGATTCCAAACATAAGAAGTAAAGATTTAAGATAAGGAATTCACATCATCCATCATTGAAGAGTCAAGGAGAAAGATTGAATCATCACGAGCCTTTCTTTCTTTTTTTCTTTGTTGATTGTTTTTGTGATTTAAACAGTAATTAGGAATTGGTTTTCTCATTAGGATTTGATTTTTTATGAACTCTAGGATGTACTATTGATTGATTGATTGTTCTTGTTTTAATCTTTAATTTTTAGATTTTATGTTAGGATTATTTATGCAATTTTAATGATATTGTTTATAGAATAGTATGTGAGCGTAAACGTCAATTTTAATGCTTTGATTAATGTATGTTTGATTGAGAGCCTATTGCATATGATTGATTGAAAGATCTAATCATTGCATATTTAGAATCACTCTATAAATACTACATCTTAAATAAAAACCTAGAGGTAAGCTTACATAAAATATTCGGGTTAGGTGTGAGTTTAGCCAAAATAATAGATTCTAGAGAACGAGAGAATGCATTCAATCAATAGACAAGGATAAAGAGAACTTTCCCCTAAGTCATTGACTCGAATATGATTGCATAACTCGAGAAAGAGTGTGATTTATGTTAGAGGATCTACGATCTAATAAATCTAGAAATTAAGTTAAATCAAGTTGAAAAATAAATACGTATATATCCTAAAGGGATTAATCTCATGAATCCTAACTTCAAAATTAGTGTAATTTTTTGTGAGTTTGATTAATCAATTTCATTTAATTTTTTTTATTAAATTTACTTTATTAAACGAATCAATTTAATTGAATCTTATTAAGTTAGATAAACATTTACTAGAAATAGTAGTCCCTATAGATTCAACCCTAGACTTACCTTAACTATATTACACTACGATAGGTACACTTGTTTAGTTGTGAATTATGGTATTTTTATTGTGAATCTTGGATAAATTTAATAAAATTTAGGTATATATCACATGCTTCAGAGGGCAATAGTGTATTTGACATTATTACTAGCAATAATGACATTATTTACATAGAAAAGTAAATCAATGAAGGTAGAGCTCTTGTAATAGAGGAAAAAGGGAGTCTAAATTAGGTAAAACAAAAAAAAAAGAATTATGGTAAAAAATTTTGTGTACCATTATAGAGATGCCTATTTTAAACCATAAATAAATTTATGAGGATGACATACCTGTCAATCATTAAAAGGTAAGTAACCAAGAGGTGGTGTCATGTAAGCCTTATTTTTAAGACCACTATGTAGAAAGGCATTAAAAACGTCAAGCTGATGCAATTCCTAAGACTTAGTAGGGGCCACTAATAATAAGATATGAATATTAGTAAGCTTGACAATCGTTGCGAATGTTTCAATGTAATTAAGGCCTTCAACCTGTATATATCCTTTGGCTACTACATTCAATGGTTCCAACAGAATCATATTTGATCTTACAAACCCACTTTAAATCAATAGCTTTCTTGCTAGAGGGTAAATGTTCTAAGGTTTAAGTTTTGATTTTGTTTAAGTGCTTCTAATTCCTTTTCCATGACATACCAATGAACATCTTGAATAACATGTTGATAGGATTTAGGCTTATCATGACAACCATTGGAAAATGAATATGAGGTTAAGTAATTTAGAATAAGATAGAAAATGAGAAAGGGGATAGGACATATCTAAGGAAGTATGATTGGAAAAGGTGGGAGATGTGGGATTATAACCAAGCAAATCAACATGAAAACCATGAAAGTGTTGGGTAATCATTGTATATGGGAGGGCATGATGCTTGTACAGTGTTTTGAGGTGTTGTAAATATATTAGCAAAAGTGATAATATGATGATAAGAAATTGAAGTAGGAGGTGAAGTTATAGGGATGAGATTAGGAATAGGTAAGGGAACTCGAGTATAAGATAAAAGGGATTGGAGATGCAAGATGGAGAGGGACTAGTGATGAAAAAGAAAGATATGTTCATGGAATATCACATCTCTAAAATCAAACCATTTATGAGTGGCCAAATCATAAACTTTATATCCTTTTTGACTATGTAAGTAACTAATGAAAATGCAAATAGTGGCATGCTTTTGAAATTTGTCTTTAAAACGAGGAATGATGGACACATAACAAAGGTATCCAAGAACCCTAAGATGAGAATAATATGATTTCCTTGAAAATAAAACTTTAAAAGGACTTTCTTTTAGATAAAAGAGTGTAAAGATGTAATCTAGTGTAATTTATCAAATAGGTTGCTTTTAAGGCACATTAGCTCTAAAACTTTATAGGTAATATGGCTTGAAATTGTAAAGTTCTAGTCACTTCAAGGATCTATTGATGTTTATGTTTCATCACTCCATTTTGTTGGGGTGTGGAAATGCAAGAAAACCAAATAAGAATATCATGTTGTTGTAAAAAAGATTTGGAAATTATGGGTTATAAATTTGATGCCATTATCACTACGAATTTGTTTAACAAATGTTCCAAATTTCCTATTGATCATATTAAAGTCATCAGGCTAAGATAGACTTTTGATTTGGTTTTGAGCAAGTAAACTCAAGTAGTTTGATTATAATCATTGATAATACTTAAACTTAATGAGCACTAGATAAAGAGATAGTATAATACAATCCTTAAACCCCACAATGTATCAATTTAAAACATGCATAAGTTTTAATAGAATTAACATGAAAAGATGATCAAATTTGTTTGGCTTGATGACAGGGTCACAAATTTATTAAAAGACTTACAAAAAAAGACCTAAATTGAGAGAGGATAGTTAAAAAAAAAACAATTGTCCAAGAAGTTGATGGCATAAAAGAAATTGAGAGGTGCGTGGAGAATTAGTATCATGCAAAGAGCTTCTGATTGTTGGAAAATTATAAAGTCAATCTCTCAATTCACCTATTCCAATTATCCTCCTTGTGGCTAGGTCCCATAAAATGCAAAAGGGAGGAAAGAAAAGGATAACATAATTTAAGGTATTTGTTAGTTTATTTATTAAAACAAAGTTAAATGTAAAAGAATGTATATACATGACATTATGTAAGATAACAACAAGTATAAGGAAATATTACTATAAGATTTAGCTAACGTTTGAGAACCATCCAAAATTTTAATTGGTGAATATTGGGGGTATGAATTTGAGATAAGAAGGGACATTCTCATGGGCGGTCATATAATCATAAGCACCTGAAGCCAAATTCTAAGCAATATTATTATTAGACAGAGAAGTTGTTTTACTTGCAAATTTGACTATAGATCGAGGTTCTTTTTGAGATTTAGAAGAAATATGAGTTAAGCATAATATTTGTTAATCCATGAATGGGATGGTCACTATAGGCTGTAGAACATATATCATTTTATGAACTATTAACTTCCTTGCCTTTATTTGATTCTTAACTTTATCTCACCATTATGATAGTTATGTAATTCAAGATAACTTCTTTGGTGTACTTACTCTTTTGGAAATGTTCGCAAAATAAATTTGAAATATTGCAGTTATTTGTGACTTTTTTATATTATTATTATTCTTGTTATTACTGTTGAATCAAGGATGGTTCCACCTTATTTTAGTATTGACAAAACAAATTATATTACTAATGTTTGTACTTTTAAGTATGTTGAAAGATAGATTGGCCAAAGATCAAGTTTGATCATTCGAAGAGTCTCAAAGTTGGAAATATAAAATCATATGAAGACTCAAGTTTGAAGAAGAATTTTAGAATAAGTTTATTTTTGTTTTGTTCAGAATAAGGATGGTATTTAAGAGGCTTATAATTAATCATTCGTACATACCTATTTTAGAATATTCATATAGGTGCATAATCAAAAGGTTTGTATGTTTGATTGTTTCCTCTTGATGTTTGAATGCATAAGTTAACTGATACCATATGACATTAGCTAATTAAGATAAATGATTAGGTTTAAAAGACATGTCTTAAATATTGGAGATATGTATTTAGTTATTTTGAAGCGTCTAAGTTTAAATATGTTTAAGGCTTATGTTTAAATATTTAAGATGCTTTATGTTCTTGTTGTTTATTCGGATGCTTAAGTTCTATTTTGATATAGGTCGATCGAATGAGTTAGGTTGGTTGACCGAATGACTTGGATAGGCTTACCGAACATAAGGTGAAGGCTTATCGGTCGACTGAACCATGATTATTAGTCAACTAAATGTTGTTAATATTACGGATAAAAACATTATTCACTAGATTACACGTTAGTAATATAATAAATCCTTGCTTTTGTCCATTGGATGATGGATATAAGACTGTTGTATAACAGATAGATGACTTAGAATTAGTATAAATAGAGGATTTTTATATGTGTTAGAAATAAAGTTTTTATGTGTGTTATACAGAGTTACTAAGAGCTTTTTATTAGAGTTTATACGTGCTTGAATGAGGGAAATGCTTGAGATATTCAAGTGTTTTTATAAGCCATTCGACGGGTGTGTATATATTTTATGAATTGTTTTTATGTAAGTTTTTGAGCTTCATTTTTGCATTCATTCTTTACATAGCCTCTTTTTATTCACCAAGTGAAATTGAGTAAAGTACTTTCTTCGTTGTATTATTATCATGAGAATTTGAAAGGTTATTCTTGAGCCTAAGAAAAACAATTAAGTAAAAGGTTCTCCTTTAATCTGTGAAAAAGGATTGTAAGTGAAATGGTGTATTCTTGTTGAAAGTGCAATAAGAACAAAATCTCAATAGTGGTATTGGAGACTAGAGGTAGGGGCAAGTGGATAGCTCTGAAAATAAATCTAATGTACTTCTTTCGTCTTCATTCTTTATTTTTCCACACTTATATTATTTGTTTAATTTGGTGAATTTGGATTATTTCTTAAGCTTCTGCATATATTTGCTCTTGATTTGTGAAGGATTTAAAAAGTTTAATTCACCCCCCTTTTAGTGCCATCTCAAACCTAACAATTGGTATCAGAGTCTAGGTCTCACACTAGATTAATTCCAATGAATTAGTGTGTAAAGATCATATGGCACTTATGATGCATAAATTTGCCTCCTCTTCTTCTAGCTTTAAAGGACAAAATACACATATGGCATCTTGTTTTGATGGAAACAATTATTTGTATTGGAAAATTATGATGATACACTATTTAAGAAGTGAAAGTATAGATTTTTGACTTGTAGTTTCAGAAAAGACAACATTACCTTAAAAATTTGTAGGAAATGAACTTGTGATTAAGGAAGATAATGACATAAATGTAGAAGAACCTAAATTAGCTTCTTTAAACAATAAAGCCATGCATATTTTATTTTGTGCTCTTAGCATAGAATAGTTTAATAAAATTTCAATGTGTGAAATTGCATATGACATGTGACATATATTAGAAAATACATATAAAGGAATGAATCTAGTGAAAGAAACAAAAATTAACATGTTCACTCATCAGTTTGAATTGTTTAAAATGTCACATGATGAAAATATTTCTACGATGTATTTTGATTTAACAATATTGTTAATGGTTTAAAAGGTCTAGGTAAGACTTATTCAAATGTTGAGCATGTTAGAAAAATTCTAAGGTCCTTGTTGAAGTCTTGGCAGCCTAAGGTAACAACAATTCAAGAAGCGAAAGACCTCAATGTCCTATTTCTCGACGAGCTTATTGGATTGCTAATTACACAAGAGGTGGTGTTGAAAGACACACAAAAATAAGAGGGTGCACATAAAAAGAAGAATGTTGCATTTAAATCCACGAAAAAGGAAGATATCAAGAATGAGGAATCATCACACGCAAGTGGTGAAGAAGAATCCATTGCACTTACTACGAAGGCTTAAGGAAGCTAATTTGAAGGAAAGTTTCAATATATAAGAAGGTAAGTACTTTAAGAATAAATTATCTAACGTAAATTCTTTTGAATATGGTGAAAAAAGAAATTTAAGGATGCATTGCCTTCTTCTTTAAGAGGACGAAAAAGAAGAAAAGAAGGAAAGGAAGGAAGAGAAGAATTACAAAAAGAAAGAACTAAAAGCATGATGGTCCGAGTCAAGAGAATTAGAAAAAGAGGAAATAGCAAATATGTGCTTCATGGCTCACAATGAGATAAGTGTCCCTTACTCTAATGACGAGTGTGAAATAAAATACACATATAAAGAACTTTTAGAATTCATAGAAGATTTAGTTAAGAAAAAGAAGAAGCTGCATGGCAAAAATAAGGAATCCATGAAAATGATAGATGAGTACAAATTAGAAATTGATAACCTTAGACAAGATATGAATTCAATTAATAAGGATAATGATGATCTTTTGAATGAAAATATGACCTTAACGAAGGAAGTTGAATTCCTTAAAGAATCATTATCAAAATTTACAAAAGGTAAAGAAAAGTTAGAAACCATGCTAAGTGTTCAAAAGATGGGTAATGACAAACATGATTTAGGATATAATGAGGCATCATCTAGTAAAACCATTTTTGTAAAGGGTAAGAACTTAGAAGATGATAGTCCTAAGTTTGGTCAAAGTGCATCACAAAGTAGAATTCAAACAAAACATCATCAATACATCTATTTTAAAAAATCTAGAAATCAAATTCATCGTAAAAAATCATTTAACCAACTAAGACAACCTTCTCAACAAAGATTCTATCATGATTATAGGCATAGAAATGCATATAGAACTTTGACTCTTTTATTTTGGTTATATTGTGAAAGGTATGGACATGTAATTTTTTTTAATGATCGATTAGGAATATCAATGTGTTATCAAATGGTCATGAAAGATACATTAATACGCATGGACCCAAGATGATATGGGTACTAAAGGTTTGTTAAATTTCTATTTTGTTGGTACCTTAAAGAATGAAAAGAAATCACTATTGTTGAATAAAGTGAAAAATAACTTGATAAAGATATGGTGAACAAAAATTTTAAAAGTACCTTATTATTGTAAAATGTATATAGGTTATAAGTGATTTGAATTACTATGTGATTTTCTGAGTGGGATTGGAGTTGCTTTCAATGTCTGCGACCTTTTAGTCAATTGAATGATTTCTTCGGTTAACTGAAGCAACTGATGCTAATGATTCGGTTGATTAATCTTAAAAATGTCACGACTTAATTGACCTCCTCTTTCTGTTTCTCTCATTCTCCTTTTTCTCGTCTCTCTCTTTCTTTATCTATCATTACCACCCCAAGCTTCTTCGACGCTCTTCTTACGCCTTTGAGCCACCAAAATGCCATAATTTAGCTCCTAAGGCCTTGTCAACCTCATTTATCCATCCTTTCTCCTTGAAGAGTTCTCCTTATGTCTCCTCCTCATCTTTGATGCCTTTCCTCCATGTTCCTCCACCTCTGGCAAGCTTCAAACGACGACACAACTTCCTTTATGTTCCTGGTAACCCTTTAACTTAAAGCGCTCTCCTTTTTAACGTCAATTGTTCCTAGATTGCATTAATTCAAGGATTTTAGAATTTGAAGGTTTTAGATCTGTGAATTTGGAATGGAATTGAGAAATTAGCTAATTTGCTTGTGTTTTCCTACAGTTAGAAACATATTTAGGAGTTTAGGGCATTTAATCACATATTAATGCACTCAATTTGATTTTTTTAATTTCAGATTTTGTGATTAGGGTTTATACAAATTTTTGCTTAATTTTTATGATTTTCTTAAAATTAATCATTTTAAACTTCAGTTAGATGCTTATCTAAGGTTCTTATAAAGTCAATTACATCTGATTTAACTTAATTTTTTTCCCTAATTTTTAGATTTTCAAATTAGGGTTTATTTGAATTTCTTATTAAATTATCAGATGTTCAGTAAAATTATCATTTTAGAAAGTCAATTCAATATCTATTTAAGATATTTGATCAATCAATTTCACTAAATTACCTTAATTTAATTTTTCCCCAATTTTAAGATTTGTGTTTAAGATTTATACAATTTTGTAGGCTAATTAATTGATTTTTTCAAAATTAAGGAATTGTTTCTCCAATTACATGTTTCTTTTCAATAAAAAATTTCTCCCTTAATTCATCTCTTTATTCTAAATTTTTTTATTTTGTTAATTCTCTACTCAATTAGAAATTTTGTTTTTAAAATTCATAAATTATATTGGTATAATTTATTTTTGATTTAATGCTCTCTAAATTTTAAGAAAATTGTCTTCACCTTTTAAAAGGACGCTTTAGTAAGCTATTTAGGATGTTTCGAAGTTTTTAATTGTCTTTTATGAATTCTCACATGTGCATAACATGCATATAAGAAACGAGTTAGGTTTTGAACACACTCTTTGTCATCCATGATCTTTCATGTCTACAAGTTGTATTACTGATGTCTACAAGTTGTATTATTGACTCTAACAATTAGTATTACTCATCCGCTTTAGCCATTCCTAGAGCCTTTTTAGGTATTTATTGTCACTCTTTTAGATCTACCTTTGTTTTCATCCTTACTCCCTTAGTTTGTCACTATGGTTAGGACTCGAGGTGGTAGTACCTCTAGGAGTAGATCTCAAGCTAATAGAGATAGTGACTACTTAGACGTTGATTCTGATCAATTTTGAGACTATACCTTTACAAAACTCTCAGAAAATCACTTTATTGCTCCTGTACATCTAGATTTCTTCAAAGAAAATGTCCTTATCCAGTTTTTTCTTGATCAAGGGTGGGAATCTTTTTTCACTATTATAGTTGAAACTTGCCCATAGATAAAACTCTTTTACCATAACCTTAGAGAGGTCAAATAAAATGATGAGTACATCATCCTATCTAAAGTATATAGTGTCCCTATTCGTCTATCTAGAGACATCATAAACAATATCCTTGACATTCCTATTTCTCTTGAGTTCTCTTATTATGACTGTATGTCAAAATTTGATGCCACTCATTCCTTAACAAAAAGATTAAAAACCATTTTTAAGTTAGATAGTGAGGAAGCAATTACTAAGAAACCAAAAGATATGAGAGATAAGATAAGAAACCAAAAGATTTGAGAGATATGAGCGCCATACCTAAATTCCATCACTTATTTATCAAATACAACTTTATTTCTTCTAGTGGTCATTACAATGACCTAGGTTATAATGATTTATGGTTTTTGTCTACTCAAATTCTTGGTGAGAAAATTTATTTGGGTGATTCCATCTTGCATAGTCAGATGGATGAGCAAAACTCCTTGTTTCACCAGATTCTTATGCCTCCTTCAGATCCTTATAGGATCATTTTGGTTTGCTTGTTTTGTTTCGATGTATTGTTGCTACCTTTTCCCTTTTGATATATAACATTTCTTTCATTTATGATATTGAATCCTTCATATGAAGGTTTTTAGCTTATACTTCTCTCTAAAGTTGAATGTTTTCTTTTTGATATATTGTTTAATCATTTCCTATCTTTCGGTGTGATTGATTTTACCCTTTTGGTAATTCCAAAGACGGGGAGAAGAATGTGATATTATATTACAAAATTGGTATAATTATGTTAGGGGGGTAGTTAATACATACATTAAGGCGGAGTGTATGAGCAATGTTTTATATGAAGATAGTTATTTTATGGTGTTTAAAAAATTACAAATATTATTTTAAATTGTTACTCCTTGAATTCGAAATATTTAAGGGGAGCTTATTTATTTTATAACTCTCATTATGCATGTAATATTATTTGGTTTTTTTCATCATCAAAAAGGGGGAGATTATTGAACCAATGATCATTTGGTTTTATCTTATTTTGGTAATGGCAAAACAAATTTTACTACTAATGTTTGGATTTTTAAGTATCTTGCAAGACAGGATGGCTAAAGCTCAAGTTTAATCATTTTGAAAAGTCTCAAAGTTGGAAATAGAAAATCATATAAAGACTCCAGTTTGAAGAAGAAGTTTAGAATAAGTTTATTTTTGTTTTTTAGTATAATCTTTACTTGATTTTATTTTAGTGGTTTTTAAGAGACTTATAATTGATCATTCATGCATACCTATTTTATAATATGCATATAGGTGCATAACCAAAAGTTTGCATGTTTGATTGTTTCCTCTTGATGTTTGAATGCGTAAGTTAATTGATACTATATGATATTAGCTAATTAAGATAAATAATTAAGTTTAAAAGTCATGTCTTAAGTATTGGAGATATGTGTTTAGTTATTCTGAAGTGTCTAAGTTTAAATATGATTAAGGCTTATGTTGAAATATTTAAGATGTTTTATGTTCTGGTTGTTCATTTAGACGCTTAAGTTTTGTTTTGATATATGTCGACCGAATGAGTTAGGTCGGTTGACTGAACATAAGGCAAAGGCCTATCAATCGACCAAACCATGACTATCGGTCAATAAAATGTTGCTAATATTGCAGATAATAACATTATTCACCAGATTAAACAATGGTAACATAGTAAATCCTTGCTTTTTCTCGTTGGACAACTGATATAAGACCATTATACAACAGATAGATGACTTAGAATCAAGTATAAATAGAGGATTTTTTATGTGTTATAAATAGTGTTTTTACGGGTGTTACACAGAGTTATACGTTCTTGAACTAGGGAAATACATGAGATATTTAATGGTTTTGATAAGCCATATGAGGGGTGTGTTTATATTTTATGACTTGTTTTTAGCTTCATTTTTCCATTCATTTTCTACATAGACTTTTTTATTCACCAAGTGAAATCTAGTGAAGTATTTTCTTCGTCGTATTATTATCGTGAGAATTTAAGAGGTTATTCTTGAGCATAGGAAAGAAATTGAGTGAAAGGTTCTCCTTTAACTTATAAAAAAGGATTGCAAGAAAACGATGTATTCTTATTGAAAGTGCAATAAGAAGAAAATCTCAAAAGTGATGTTAAGGATTAAAGGTAGGAGCAAGTGGATAGTTTCGAACCAAAATAAATTTGGTGTACTTCTTTCTTATTTGATCTTTATTTTTCTGCATTTATAATATTTGTTTGATTGAGTGAATTTGGATTATTTCTTAAGTTTCCACATATAATTGTTCTTAATTGGTGAAGGATTTTTAAAGTCTAATTCACCCCCTCTTATTACCATATCAAACAAATTCACCCCCTCTTATTACCATATCAAACCTAACAGTTACTATTAGTAAGAAAAGCCGCTCCTTTAATTCAAAAAGATCATAATATAATCACTAACTATTGTTGTTTCTCTTGAGTAACTAATGTATCAATGCGAGTTAATGAAGGAAATGAATCAGTATTGAGGATCTGAGATTGAATCATGCTATAATTTTCATTCAAGCCCACAATGAATTGATGTACTTTCTCCTTTCCTTTTCAACAACAGAAATCTTTGTCGAACTACACATATATGATGGAACTTGAGAGCACATGCTAAGCTTGTCCTTGATATCCTTAAGTTTAGTGTAATTTATTGAAACAGTCATAAGTTGTTATAAAGAGTTTACTCGTTCATTTTTATTTAATAAATGTGAGGAGCGTTCTCTTGTGAAACATGCTCTTTAAGATAACATCTCTTTGGCTGTCTTGAAATACATCATGTTATTATGGAGAGTGGGGTAGAGGGACTTTAATAGCTAGGAGATGTTTATTGAATTACATTTGATTCATGTGAGTTCATTGGATAAATTAGAAGGTGGAATTGGGATGGATCCATCAACAAAGCTGAAGTTGCTCTTAGCCTGAATTGCATTTATCATCTTACTTCCCTAAGTGGGAATTTTTTTTAGAAGTCATGTAACCAAAGTTGCATTCGAGTCATTAGATGTGTGAAGAATGTATGGCGACAAAGTATCATAATTAAGTAGACAGTATTGAGTTGATCATTTACATTTTTAAAAATTGTAGGATTGTTTTTTACTATGGCTCTGATATCATTAAAAAAACATTAAAAGAGATTTTAAGGGTGAGAGAGACATTATGAAATTTGTTTAAACTTTAATTAACCTTGAAAAGAAGATACAAACATATATAACACAATTATAAGATGATGAGAAGGAAACTAATTAATAATTATAAATTTGTGATTCTAAGCTATCTTAAATAAGAGATATAATGGTATGTGTCAACTATATGGCCTTTATAAAGGAGATGTAAGTATCCATTAGCAACCTTCAACACATCCATTAAGTGGAAAGCTTTTATGATAAATCAAGACAAGCTTTAAAGAATATTATGAGGTTTAAACTATGTTCCTTTGCCATTTTGCCCTAAGACCTACTACTAAGCCTACTTTTGGTCCTTAGTGTTGTTTGAAATACTTGTAGTAGAAGAAGACATTTTCTTCCATAAGAATTTCTCCTTCAATAACAAGGCACTTGAATTTTCTCCACTTTATGTGATATGCAATACAATGGACAAAAAATACTTATTATTTCCAAATGTTCAATTATATTTATGCAACTTTGTAATAATAAATCTTTCCCCAGCTAATATCTGAAGCAAAATATGTGGACTTCATTATACTTGTTTATATAGATATATGCATCATTCCATATAACTAGGATGAAAATAACAAAGGAATAGATTTCATTGCTGTAAGAATGTTTTTGAGTTTGGTGATAAATGTAACTGTAAATTTAACCAATGATAATCACCAATACTAGTAAACACTGAGGTTTTTACAACTAATTTAAACTTCAGTGTTTCAGGGTAACGCTTCTATAGAAGCTAAGGCTTAATCAAAGCGTTAAGTTGAGTATAATGTATTTGAAGAGTTACAATTCTTGAAAAAGCTTAATAGCTTTTGCATGTTGGTGTTAAGAATATGAAAACTCAACTTTCTTTCTATGATGGGGTGCATTCACCATCTTCTTTTACTTACAATATTATCTATTTTCAGAAGAACCTGTCAATAAAATAACAAAATCCATACTCATATAAAGAATACATAAATACATACTCTTATTTTTGTATCTCATCCATTATATTTTTGACTTTCTCATGCACTATAATTATATTAACTTTTCCTTCAATCTTGAGATAAACTCTAAAATTTTAGCTTGGTATCTTAACCATTACATAGAACCTGTATAACAATTTTATCCAAAATGACGGAACACAGAGTGTATGAAGGTCAGGATTTTTCACTTTTTCCACTTAATATTATTTATTTTAACTTTCATTTGTTGATAAGTTTCCAATATCATTTTACAAATATCTTTCTTCAAGGATTTGCAGGGTATGGGATGGTGAGAGAGTGAGAGAGACACAAAGAGAGCAGAAGATCTAGTTGCCTGCAAGCGGTTCTTAATGAAAAACATAATTGTTAGTAAATTTATGGATGGATTACCCTTCTTCATAACATTACCACGCTTTCCAAATAAGTGTTTATACAATCCATTAGTAATATTTAGACCTAGTATCTGCCTTTGTAGATAGAGAAGTAGCAACTTCACTATTGCATCTTTATTGATGATAATGATGGAAGAGTTTAGATCTCTAACTTATTGCTTTTAATAACTTATTTTTTTTCTTCATTTAAACAAAACGTAAAAGTTGGTAGTTTAGAAAACAAAAGTTATCATTGATTCTATATTAATCATTTGACAAATTTCAATAAAAGAAAAGATGATTTTTAGATAGTAAAGTATCGTCTATGTCTACAACTATACATTACCTAATATGTCTTTCCTCTTAGATAATTTTGGATTGTTTCTAGTTTCAAATAAACTTTACTAATCTGTACCTAATTTGACACTTTATAAAGTCAATGGATCCTTTAATAGCTTTTTTATAGTAAAACATCATGCTTATCCTATAACAGTGCAATTTAATGATATCATGTAATCTATAACTTTATGCTTATACTCATATAAACCAAAAGATTATCAATAAGAAAACCAAAATCTGAAGTATAATAGCAGTAACAAGACAATTCCTTAAGAGACAAGATAAATAGACAATAGGCTGAACTTGTTACCCAGAAAAAATAAGTTCACAGTACTTAAATTTCAATCTTTTTCTTCCTTAATAGATATCAAACATTTCATACTAGACGCTAAAAGAACTATTAAATGCCTTAATTTTTTTTACAGGAGGCACAATGGTGGGCCACAGTGGCACTGTTGTGGCCAGTGTAATGCCATTATAGAACACATCAGACATAGGGAAAAACGACCCAAAATAACAATTTCGTTGTAGGTACTGGGCAAGTGGTGTATATATATATATGTAAAGTTAGGGTTTTCCTTTATGAAATAACCAAAAAACTTTGTATAAGTTTCCTCCAAGTAATACAAGTGCTCTCTCTTTGCCTGGGGACATAGATGTCTCTCCCCTTTGAGGTCGAACCATGTAAATCTTGAGTGATTTCTTCTCTTTCTTTTGATATATTTGTTTTTTTACCAATATTTTTCTCGATAATTGGTATTAGAGCTTGGGTTCTTTTTTTTTTTATAAAATATTTGATAGCTTGGGGTTTTGTATGAATCTTGAATACCTTGGGTTCTTATGTTAAGCTTTAGATATCTTGGGTTCTTATTTTGAATCTTATCTATATTTAGGGATGTCAATCGGGTGGGTCAGGTCGGGTTCGGGTTGGGTCATTTCGGGTTCGGGTCATTTCGGGTTAACA
>JAOXYD010000008.1:16284805-16315673 GCA_028565735.1 Pinacopodium congolense | reverse complement strand
ATTAATTGCTCCACCAATCAAGGAGCTAATTGTGGGTGTAGTCTTCTAGAAGATCCCGGGTCTTTCGGTCTGAACCTTGCCTCTCGGGCGACTGAATTGTCACACCGTGACATTATGCATGGAGGAATTTAAAAAGCCAAATATCACGTTAAGGCTGATTTTAATTAAAGGGGGTTGAAATCCACAATCTATGATTTTGTGAAGAGCTACTCAATTTGGTTAAAAATAAACGGAAAATCTTACACACAGTTGATCTCCTTCAGCCTTTATTTATTTTAAATTAGATATGGGTTGATATTTGATTGATTTCATTGATGAATTATCAAATTTTTAAGGTAAATTTGTCCTGTTTATGACAGTTAATCACTTCTCAAAATATAATCATGTTATCTCTTTCTCATCCCTACACTGCTAACTCAGTGGCTTATGTCTTCTTTACTCAGATTTTTTATTTGCATGGTTTATTAGAGACAATTGTGAGTGATTAGGACTTTATTTTCCCTAAGTGTTTACTATTCCAGATGAGTGACAACATACTCCATTTTTCATTTGCTTAAAACCACAAATCTAAAGGACAAAATGAGGTGGTCCATCAACCCATTAAAATTATTCTCGTTGTTTTGTTGACAATTAGTCGCAAAAGTGATGGGATTGGCTCCCTTGGGTAGAATTCTACTATAACAAAGCTTTTCGTAACTCATCACACATGATGTCATGTTGTGTATGGTCATGGTTCTCCTTGTTTGTTTTCTTATGAACCAAGGCCAATGCATTTAGAATAGGTAAATAGCTCTTTATAGGCTTAGGCTGTTAATACGCCATTGCTTGCAATAAGATTAATTATGCATAACAAATAATTATGATCAAAATCACCATGACTTTCTTTTATATTAAGACAATTTACTATTCAAAACGAAATATTTTCTCTAAAAGTAGAATCTACTTATGCATAGTAAATATAAATAATTTACTATAAAATAAATCTCTTGAATTAAAAATATAAGTTGCTCTCTTATAATTAAATCCTTAAGTTTTCTATCTAGATAATAAAGTACTTAATTCAAAGTTGATATGAATGAAATATAAAAGCACATAAAAAGTAGAGAAGCAAGAAATTTGATGAATGATATCCTCTTACTCTCCAAAGACTTTTGATTTTTTGTCCACCAATCTAGTTGCCTTGATTCTTCGAAGCACAGTCCAAAGGAAGTTGTTCCTCTCTTTATTTCTAATTGTATAAGACACTATGAAAACCCGAGAAATGGGAACTTCCTCATGATTTGTCTCTTTTCTCTTTATACTAAGGTAGCTATTAGAGTTAGAAATAATTAGTCTTTAGATTTGTAAGGACCAAAACGACACTCAAATGATCGCCATCTTGCAGGGATCTTTTAGCATTGTCCTTATTTGGGACATGAACAACAGATAAATCAGGTTATTATGGGTTGATAAATGGCGCTATTATGGGTTGTTATTCTTCTGACCTCTCCTTTTCACCACAATAGCAGTTAAGAACAATGCTATTGAGATACTATGGTTAAACACTCGAACTCCAAATTATAAGGTTTACCTACAAATTCCATAAAAAGACTCATTAGAAAACTAATTTTACCCAAAAAGGTAAAATGTAATAAATAATACACCAATAAACTAAACAATTTACCCATTATCACTTCTAATGTAGAATTTCTTGCAAATAATAAGATTCATAATGTGCTACACATTTCCTTATTCAAGAAATTTTAAAGTGAGTTTCCATTGCTTTCTTTAAAAGAAGTTAAAGTAGTTGTATATCCTTTGTTGCCAACTCCATGGCCGTATACCAAAAATGTTGATTGAATGGATAAGCAGGTAATTACAGAAAAGAAATGAGAAAGTACAATTAATCTCAAGGGAAATCATCTTTTTTTCTTGAACAAAAACAAAAACTAAAATATAACATTTTCTTTTAGAATGGATCTACTATTTCATCACAAACAAAGGAATTTTTTATTTTTATTTTTGTTCAAGTAAGGTCTGAAACAAATGTTTAAATAAAGGCACCGCCATATATGTATAAAGTTGCAATATTTACAAACAATGAAACATCGAAAGGGTTACAAATACACTTTTCACAGAACAACTATGACTTCATATTAGTAAAGCTAGCCTAGTGAAAAAAGAAAACGAAACTCAAATATATATGTTTCCTTTTATAAAGGATTTACTATTTCATCTCAAACCAAGGAATTTTTCCTCTTTCATTTTGTTATTGGTAAGAAACAAGTGTTGGATTTAGTTGCAATGCAGTCAGATGACTCTGTAGACCTTAAAATGCTTTCTATCATTCCGCAGTTTGTCAAAGTCAGGTGTTTTTCTCTAGAACAGACAGTGCTGGCGTCAAATAGTTGTTGGCTTTGTCAGGTAGATGAGCCACCTGCATACACATTCACAAAAAGCAAATGCCTAGTATGAGTGCAAGAAGCAATAATAGTAATTTCATTTTCAGCGTTGGAAAGCCCATGGTTCTTACCAGCTCGTACAGCTCCCTCCCTTGCTCAGCAACATATTCATAACAAACCTGCAAACGAAAAGGACAAGAGTAAAAACATGAAAACTACATATATTCCTCATAAAAATATCCTTTATAGCCAAGAAAAGTTCACTTTACTCACATCAAAACTCTTGTTTCTTGCAGTTGAATCATGCAAAGCCTTCACGCAGATATCAGCCACATCAGCACAGCTAATCCCCTGAAAAACTAGTACTTGTTAATGCATATCAGCTTAGACTGACCAGGATCATGGCATTTGACTTTTGCAAAAGATTCATTAATGCTTTATGTGAACTCTGTAAGGCTCACTTCAAACAAAATAAGAAATATAGTTCTTACCTGAGAGATTCTATTTCCTTGATCAAATATGAGTGCACGCTGGCCACCAGGCTCCTCCTAGGAGAAGCAATCTTAGTTAATACGTGAGAATCTTTAACATACAAATTCCAGTTCTGCATACAAACTATTCATGGATTCACAGCTCTAATTCTAAGATTTAAACATCAAGGATGAACAAATGGAATAGAAAATCTACATCCTGTTTTCCAAAACCAAAATTCAAGTAAGCTTTGAAGGAAAGTACACTATTGGCATTTAATCAATTACAGGAGCCCGCCATTCTTCTTTTTATAAGACAAACCTCAACAAGCCTTCAACAAGAAAATAAAAACACCTTTAGGGGACCAGGGCGAATGATTGTGTATCCAAGTCCTGATCTCCTTAATGACTCTTCTCCGGCCTATAAAAGATTTTTAAAATCTTCATTCAGTTGAGAAAAAGGTTAACTGAAGTGACAACTTAGAACGCAAGTAGGGAAACCACTAACACCAACCCTTTTGGCTTTTAGAACTTGCTCCCTTCTGGTAGGCTCCACTCCTAATCCTGTACATGAGACCAAAACAAAATCTGTTTCCTGCCCAGTCTGCACAACATTAGTTATGAAGCTGTTTCAATACTTGCAAATACTTCAGAAAAATAATCTTGAAGATTTTGCATAAAGAAAACTTTGACATTGCTGGAATTATTTCCAATTAGTTAGTTTATCACAGCAAGCAAATCCAATGTATGGGCTTGGAAGTTGTTAGATATAAAAATAGTCACATTTGCATAATGAGGATTAGACATGATATGCAGGATTTTTGCCTTGGAAACATCTGTTCAGAACAACTCAATCACACTACTGTTTTCATTTTTTAATTATTGATATCACCTAACTCCTTTCCCACCTTTGCCTTGTTTCTTTTTTCCAATAACTTGTTGTATTCTCTACAGAGAATCAAGTATAAATGAGTATATACTTAAAACCATATCTAAATGTTTAAACAATTAAGTACAAAGACTCACTGGTAGGGCTTTTATGTACTCTAAGATAAGTTTAAAGCTTCTCAAGTCTTGCTTGGCTCCTGCTAGTCCTTCAACAGGCCTCTGCAACAAGAATATTAGAAATATTAAGTATAAAACTCCATCAGGTGCAAAACATAAGATGGAATTAGGTAACAATTAAGTATCCAACAGATTAAATTAAGAGAAAGAATCCACTTACTACATGAACATCACAACAATGCTGCCTAGTATTATTATATTATCTATTTGTCATCATCAGATATACAAATCAGAGGACAAGAGAGTCTTCTTTGGAGAGATGGCATTCATGATTTCTCTTCAAGGTGTTTAGATGACATATTCTATCAAATAGAAAAATTCTTTCCCTCTCTCTCTCCTCCAGATTCATGGAAGGCAGCCATGTCAAGAAGCTAAACAACTTAATCCTCAATTGAGTAATGACAACCAAAGGGTCATTGATTCAAGGTCACAAAACGGATAAAAAGTGAAGTGTAGACCAAATTATGCACATCCAACCTTAAGTAAAACATCAAAACAAAAATATATTTAAGATGAATAACACAACATATAGTTTGAAAGGATATACCTGTCTTCGGGGCTCAAAACGTATTGTTAATGTGTGTACGAGAAATGGATCTAAAGGTGGATCATCTGGTTTCACAGGACGGAATGATGAAAATGGCACTCTGACCTGCCATTCACATAAAAACTAAAATTTGTCATCAAACTGAAAACAAATGAGATTGAAAATTAAAGAAGATATCAGAAACTGGTTAATACCAAACCTTCACAGCTATTTGAGTTATATCTACAAGATTCTTACCCTACAAAACCCCACTTTTGTACTAATTCTTGTAAAGTACAATTTGCTTTGAGTTGTGTCTGCGGAAGGACCAGCCTCAAGGATCAAAACGTAAGATCTTCCATTTCCACCAACAGAGAACACGAGACCTTCATACCTGAAACATGGAGAGTGTTTTTTTGTTGGAAGAGGGATAAGTACTCATATCAACAGAAAAAAAGCAAAACCATTTTTTGTATGAGAACATTCCTGACAAAGGTGGGTGATACTGTGAATATTTGTGTTTTTTGATATACCAAAAAAGAATAAACAAATGGAGCCAACAAGAGCTCTATAGAACCCATTTTCCAGCATTACACAGTTTATTCAAGTATCTAATACCTGTCAAGGGTGTAACCTAGAGGAAGAGAAAGCTTCCTTGACAATTCGACATATCCTCCTCTAGTGAAGACATACCCTGACAACAAACAACAGAACAGTCATGCAAAGCATCCTACCTTATTTCTTATTGTAACACAGTTATTACAGCTTTCTGCTTCAGTGAGAAGAAATTGGAGACTGGAATGAGTAACAGATCTCTGCCCCAAGTTGCTTGGTACATGCAAATCAAGTATAGACTGCTTAAGGTTGATTTTCTAACTGGGACTGTTAACCACAAACAAGGGAGTTGCAGCAGCCTTTTTATCCCATAATTCCTAGTTGCTTCTTATCTTATATGGATCCTTTAACAGGTTGTTCTTCTTAGTTTATATCTTTGGCTATTAACCTTGGACTAATCCTTTTGTAATTTCTTTGTGAGGTAACTTCTTATTCTTTTATTAATGCATTTTCAATTTCTAGAAAAAAGAAATAATAAGACATCGCCACATTGCTAAGCTTCAAATAAGTTGCATAAGGTCCACAATTTTTTCACCTGAGAAAACATCATCTCCAGCCTCAGTAAATTCAAATTTAGCATCCATCCCAGCCTCAAACTTGGAAGCAATTACATCCTGGAAATAAGTTCCTTGACGTACTTCCCAACCATTTAATGAATCTGCAGACTTGAACTTTGCGAGAAGAAGTTTACTTTTGCTGCTTTTTCCTGCTCTTAATTGTGCTAGCTTGTTGTTGTAGTCCTGAAATTTTGCCACAGGAGCTGATATAAGCCAGTGAAGTTTGGTCCAGTGAGAATACAAAGAATTATATCAAGACACAGCACATGCAACATTTTTATATCAGTTAGACTGAACAAGGTTTCTAGGGCAGGTAACACTAAAACAAACGAACAGAGTTGCCAAGGAATGGTGATAACTCACTGGGGAGCTGAATTCACCATCAATTAATGTTGAAATTCACACACTTCATACCTTAAAAGAAAACACAAACAAACTACTTCCTCAGCTCAGAATCATAGAAGGCATAGAATTGCGAGTGTAGAAAGTG
This sequence comes from Pinacopodium congolense, assembly GCA_028565735.1. NCBI lineage: Eukaryota > Viridiplantae > Streptophyta > Magnoliopsida > Malpighiales > Erythroxylaceae > Pinacopodium > Pinacopodium congolense. The sequence goes on along the minus strand of JAOXYD010000008.1, from coordinate 16,309,569 downwards.
TAGAAGTGCCCATCTTAAAGGCCTAGTTTTCCAAAGGGGCATTTTCTTATTAGTTGAGGGTTTTCTTTTACCTGAAAAAATGGTGAGACAAGAATAAGGATACACATACCTGAAGAGCCTTTGTGAGGTTGGAAACTCCAGCGTGATCAACTCTGAAAAGATCGGCGGTGATAGTAGAACGAGCTGTAGCACAATAAATTATCTTGTTGCAGCCTTGGACAGCGGCTTTGAGAGTAGAGGGATCACCAACATCCCCTATTACGATCTCCACTGACCTTGGAAGCATGTCGACCACTTCCTCATCAGCCTTTCTAACCAAAGCCTGCATATTTTATTTATAGCAAATCAACATATTCTAAATTTGGAAATATTCATCATCAGCAAAATTTTCTAACACTAAAATTAAGACAATGCAGAAATGATTAAGTCAAGAAAGAAGAAGGGGAGGAGAGACCTTGACAGTGTAACCCCTTAGCATAAGCTTTCTGACAACGACGCGGCCAATTCGACTAGTGGGACCAACGACAAGAACAGTGGTATTCTGAGCACCAGGTATGGCGAACTCGCACATGGGACCCTCTCTAATGAGCAAAGCATCCAAAGCCTCCTTGTCGTCGGCACGTGTAGTCCTGGAAATCTGACCCAACCCTGAAAACTTCCTCCAGACTTCGTCGAAAATCTGCCTGGACTTCCTTCCGAGCCCCACAGGGTTCACATCATCCAAGCTCAATGTTTGCCTTTGCAGCAGAACCTCTTGTTCATCTGTTGTTTCACTGGTATTAGGATTCTTCTGGTTATTACTATTATGATTACTATTAGTAGTATTCTTGTCAGTGGTGGCTCTTACTCTCAACCGCACTTTGTTTCTGTTGTTGGTTGGGCAGGGTCGTTGATGAGGAGAGGTGAATTTGACGAAAAGAACATTAGTACTCCTCAAACTCCCATTGCCACAAGAGCTTATACCAGAGCTTCCTCCTCTCATCATCATCATCGCGTTCATTCAGTAACCTCGCTTTCTTCTCTTATTATGTCTGAAAACAAGTTTTTTAACAGTCTCTCTTTTGCAACGATACTTGAAGAAGGAGAAGAAGAAGAAGAAGAAGAAGGACTTGCCACACAAATTGATTTGAGGTGTCAATTCTTGGCTAATTTGAGCCACCCAACTTGCCACGTAGTTTTCCTCTTACCCTCTCATCATTCAGACACGTATCCATCCATTTCATCTCATATTTGCGTCTCTCCACCCTAATTCAATTATTGATTTATGGTTCAAAATTATTAAAAACATTTGCATTGTATTTGATAGTAACAAGATGACGTCAACCTTCGTTGAAATTATGATGATATTAGTTTATCAATCTATCACTTTTAAAACTATATTGATAGAAATTTAAAAGTACCATATATCACTTCTATTTTTTATTTTTTTAATTTTATTAAAAACAAAAATCTGATTAGTTAAATTTTATAATAAAAAATAAAAATAAAAATATGTTTGTTTAAAATTTATTATAAAAAACTATACAAAGTAAATTCAAATTTTTAAACAAAAAAAAACTCTAATATATTTTTTAAGCATACATATTAATTAATCTATTATATCTATTATTTAATATAAAGATATGTTTATAAAACTTGTTTATAAAACATTAAAAACTATATTTTTTATTTATAATTTTTAAAATTTATAAGTTATAATGATAAATAGAAGTTCAATAAATACGTTTTTAATATTAAATTTTGTACTTAAAAATAGAAATCAAAACTAATAGGCCCTAATAGTAACTTGTTCAAGTCTAATATTTGGCACTGAGATGTTATATATGGCCATATTTTTATTGATTATTTTTAAGTACTTATTAAATAAAATATTTAATAATTTAAAATTAAATGATAAATTCAATTTAATGATAGTATGAGATTCCAAACTTTAATGATTTAAGAGCTTTTTTTTGGAAAATTAAATGATTTAAGAGTTCGAATAATTGAAGTGCTTATAAAACTTGAAAGTTAACCTTTTTGTTTCTGTTTTTTAAAGAGGACAATTGTTAAACTATTTACGCAAACTATAATTACAAATTCTTTTAATATTAAATTATTTTAATTATATTTTACCTTTTTATCGCGAACATAATTGTTTGGGATAGCTATAATAAACCTTTAACATTGACGGATAAGCCCCTAACAATTTGACATTAATATATTAGACTTTATCATCACTAAATATATACAATTTAATTCTTTAAATGTTAAAATTTAGTAATGCACCCTTAAACTTTTTTTTCTTATCAATAAGTCCTTAAAAGTTATTTTTGTAATATATTTACTAAATTTAATCTAAATAATCATATTTATTTGGGAGCAAATGTTGATGATAACGGTTTTTTTTTAATGTAAAGATCAAAATAAGGGTTAACTTGCAAATTTCAAAATATTAGGAATTTATTTAAAGTTTTTTTAAAATATTAATGATGAATAGCGTCTGGTATATAAATCTTTTTCATAAAATGATGTTGTATTTCATATATTAAAGTGTAAGTGTACTCAGGATGAACATGTTAGCCATTATAAAAACATGTTTGTTAAATGATTAATAATTAAAAGTTCAAATGAAACATTACTTATACTTATAAAAGAATTAAATTAATAAAGGAAGAAGGAAGAAATACATTGCAACATGTCCTTAGATACATTCCAATATGTCCCTGGAGGCTAACTCCTTATACAGGAAGATAACAAACCGAAAAGCAAAACAGAAGTCACATGGGAATCAGTGAGCTTGAACGGAACAATAAGCTGCCAAGTAACATGAGTCACAGGAGAATCAGCTAGCTTGAAAAGGAACTATAAGCTACCCAAATGGGGAAGAACCCAGGGTATAGCTGATAAGAATCCATCTGCCCGAGTGCCAGTCCTTGAAAGAGAATCATGCAATTATCATGGCATCAGATATTTAAACTTGAAATTGCCATAATATGTAAAAAAATGAATAATCATATTTTAGAATCATTGAGTAGTTTCCTTAATTATAAATCTTTATAAATCAATAATTAAAAAAGTTGATTGATACTATTTTAAATTTTTTGTTTTTGTTTTTAGTTTTTGTATCTGATTGTTATTTTTAATTTTTGTTTTTGATTTCCGTTATTGTTTCCTATTTTTATTTTCAGATATTGTTTTTTTGTATTGTCTTATTACATGTATTGTTTTTATTATGAAATATGTAAACAATTATATTAATAATTTTTCATATTATTTTATATTGGACCGAAATTCTTTGAAATTTACATTAATTAAAATCTACAATAATAATAATAATAATTGTGTTTTACATAAAACATTAATAAATAAAAATTATTTTTAATAGCATTTCAAATTAAATCAAATATTTACATTATATTAATAAAAGGTTATAATAATTACTAAGATTACATGAATATACTATTAGTAATTCAAAATTATTTTATTTTCATAACATTTTACGGTTTAGATAAAAATATATAAATTTAAATTAATAAAATTTTTGATAATTTTACAGATTATATAAATAAAGCATTAAAAATTAAAAATAATTTTTAATAACATTTCATATCAAATTCAATATTTACATTACATTAAAAAGCCTATAATATTTATGAAGAATACATAAAAATAATATGAAAAATTACCAATATTCATATTTTTTGTTCAAATTAATATAAGAATGTTGAAATATTATTGACATGTAACATTAAAAGTATTATCATTTAACACATTATACGTGCATTATATAATACATTTAATTTTTGTTTCATCATTAATCAATGAGAAATTAGTTAAATTAACAAAAAGTTTTCAGTTCATAATGTTAAATACATAAATCAATTTATATATACATCAAGTGACAGTAATTTAATGAAGTTACGTATACATGAAGTTACAAAGTGTAACCAAGTTACAAATACATCAAATTACATAAACATGACATTAATAATTTAAGAATGTTCTCGAATATAATCAATCCACATTTGTTCAGTTATTGCATCTCGAGATGAGCCCACTGTTGTGCAGAAGTTGAATTATACTTAAATTGTGAACTTGGTCTTTTATCTATAGTTTCGTGCTATTGGTAGACATTTGTTGTTGAATCATCGAATAATACATCGATCTATTATACATCCTAATAAAATTATGAATAATACAGCAAGCCATGACAATGAATTTTTTCTTTCTCATGTTATGTCTAAGCATGTTAAGCAATATGAGAAATCTTACTTTCAAAACTCCAAAACATCTTTTGATGATGTTTCTCAATAATGAATGCCTGAAGTTAAACAATTCTTTTGGCCTTGTATAGGAATTAGGATATTATATGATGATAGTCCTCAACTTTGAAAATCTTGAAAATGATATCTTTAACCATGATACGATGAAAGAAACCTAGACAAATTCGCATATTTAGAATCGACTAAATAGAACTTACCTAAACATATTAGCATACATAATGTTAATATATCAAATGTTAGATAAATTGAACCATGAAATTAATATATGTAATGCCCTCCAAAGGCATCGAAAATTGCATCCTTTGTTTTGTGACTGCTTTAGAAAGAATTCTAGAGTCATTAACAGTACCCTCCCATCCTACCATCACAAATGTGAAACGCATACCAAATGAACAATAACACAACATTCTGTGATGGCTCAACTCTTTTGTCTTTATATGGTTGCTCCTCGTTTGATGGAATATGTGCATATATTTAAGTCATATCTATGGCTTCGATGCAATCCTTTAAAATCAAAGATTATCTATAATAACAAAAAATTACTATAATGAACAATTTTTAATGACAACAATGCGTCTAATTATACCTTTAATTATAGAAAGTATATGAGATTCTATTGAATCTCAGTGAGTGTTGTGCCAAATAATAGCGGATTAATGAATTTTTTTGCGACTCTATTTACAACATGTAATACGTGTTAGAAATGTTGTGAAATTGTAGACGTGAAATGTTGGCAATGTTTTGCATTAAGTCTTATTGTTTAACTATGACTAATCGTCATCAAGAATATTGCTACTTGTTTTTAGACAATCACATTCTTTGTTGATTTCAATTCTTCATAATTTGCTAACTCATTTCACAAATTAAGGAAAATCATATTAAACATTCTTATATTCTCATAAATTCAAACCAGATTACTATTTATAGGTTCCAACAATCAATCATGTCTATTAAGTGATGAAGTCCAATACGATCGTTTTCCTAAATGAAAAGAATCTGCATGATTAATCATTATTATCGCTACTAAGTTCTGTTTATTATCTGATTGAAGAGGTGAATCTAAATTTGATCTCATTTATCTACAATGATAAAGCATGATATTATTAATCAATAGCTTTTACCAAACTTTCATGGTAAGTAATTCATTCATCACACATGTAATCAAAGTAAACTTATGAAACATCTAAGTTCAAACAAACATACCAAACATACATCTTCACCATTCATTTATCACAGACAAACATCCACAACAAGAAGTGAACAAAGTCATAATGTTTCATAAGTCCAACAACCAAACAAAAGCAATCATATCCAAAAATCAAACCATGCATACATGTGTAAACCCAAATCTTTTTCATAGTTTCAACAAGAAAAATATGACACATAAGTTCTCAATCCAAGTACTCAGCAAACATTCAACATCTAAAATTTCAAAATCTCAATAAAACCCATCTTCCTATAATCTGACATTTTCAAGAAGACATCCCTCATCCCTAGATGGTCATGCAAATACTGCAATGTTTTGGTAAACTGCGAATTATCTACTCCAAGTCCCTCTATCACCTCTATCACTTGCATGATGTCAACCTTATCTGGGCCAATTTCCCCAATAGAAGATTTTGAATTCATCATCTTTTTCTTGTAGAGTTACAGCTTCTTAAAATTTTTTGTTATTGATTTTACCATATCTTTAAGCAATGTTATCCTCTTGTTCTTGTCATTGTTCTTTATTGGGGATTTCCTTTTCCTTGTACTCAGACTAGCAACTTCTTTTACCACGTTGTTGAATGCTTTCTCTTCCTCATCACCATTCCCAAGGGCTGTATCATCACTAAATGAAAGTGTTTTCATTAGACGATACGCATGCAGGCTTGTTGTGGTGGTATCCCCAAAAATGACGCATAGGTCTCAGTATTTCTTGCAGCTCTTTTTCTTAAACTTGTGATCCATTTTGTGCACCTAAAACAAAAGGGCGTATTTAAATAAACATGATAAAAGTGTACAATATATGTAAAAACAATCATATATTACATACCTTGAATAGGTTTTCCCAGCATTCATCTTTTGCTATCACTTTCCCAGTAATGGAATGGTATCTAATACCAATTTCTCTAATTAGATTCTTGAAATTTTTCATATACGCCCTCAGACCATTGTATTTATTTTCAATTGTATGTGGGAATGCTCTTTTCCATATTTCATTTTCAAACTAGTCTTGATGTTTTTCCAATGACTTTTTGAAAAAATTGTTATCATTCTATTACCTTTTTTAACTTCCTCTACTATAATTTTGATCAAATATAACTCAGTTTGATCGTATCACACCCCATCCTCCTCACTTATCTTCACTCATCCATCTGCAACTACTAACAAATTTAGACACAGTCATTAGCAATTTAAATTGTTCCAAAAAATGAACAATTTCAAGCACAAGTAAATGTTATTCAAGTACACAAGTCAATCATCTCTAACATGTAACTCTGACAAACAACTCAAAAAAATTCTTGGATGTTAATACCCACAGTTCACCAATAAAAAAATTCAAAAACAAGTAGAACAATTAGAACATGAATTTATGTTAATGACAGAGTACCGAGATAAGTAAACAAACAACTTAAGGAAACCTTGATGTTAAACCCAACAGTTCATCAATCAAACATTTCAGTTGACAAGCAGAAAAAGACAATCCTGCATTTATAGAATGACACTTTACTGATATAAGAAAACAAATAACTCAAGGAACTTAGATGTTAAATCCCACAGTTCACCAATAAAAAAATTCAAAACCTGCAAAAAAATTAGAACCTACATTTATGTTAGCCATCGAAATCACAACTACAGAAGGAGAAACCAAAAATAAAAAATTGATCGATGAATACTAAATCAAAACCAAATTCTGGAAAAAAAAAATCGATGCAAAGAAAACACCTAAAATAAGAAATTATAACTGAAAAAATAAAAATAAAATAACACAAGGAAAAATGCCATAAATCAACTGGAAAATCAAGATTCAAGATTCTTTGAAAAGAGATCTACAAATATATGTTAGAACCTTCATTTTTCCTTATCAACTATTAGTTTGATAAGCAAAAATAACCACATGCCTTCTTCACTCCATTTCCACATACATGAACTGAATATCATTCAAGCAAAATACAAAAATCTAAGACATTTCTACTTTATAAATCCATAGGCTGCTTCGATGTCGAAGAATAAATATCCAACGTATACAACATGTCACAAAACGAACAGGTTTAAACTGAGAATATATAACAGAGAATTTAAACAAGAAAATCTAAGGAAAGAATGAGAGAATATTCTGAAAAAGAACAAGTTAAACAAAATTTTCTAACACATACCCACTCATGCTCGATAATCTCAACAAGAAAAAAAAAGGTTATCAAAAATCACAAAACCATTTCGAAGCACCCAAAAAATCCTAACCTAATCTAGAAAGAAATAATAGAGAGAAGCAGTAGTTAAACAAACTTGTCGTTCTTTAGAGTTCACCAGTGGATAGAGAGAAGTTCAAAGTTAAAGGCAGAGGGATTTCACAAAACCTAAGGAGGGAAATAAGAAAAAATCTGTTACCAAATCTGGAAAAAAATGTGATTGATGTAAAAAAAAAATGTAATAGATGTAGGAACACAACCTATAATCACAAAGAAAAATTGAAGAAAACAAAAAATCTCAAACTAATCTAAAATAAACAAAAGAAGTAATACTTCAAATACCTATCGGCTGAGGATGCGGTTTTGGATGATAGAGGCGGGGTAGTGGGTCGGAGGGCTGGATCTACGATACAAACGGCTTGTGGCTTTGCAGAAAGTCGGATCGGCTTTAAATCGATGCTGGCGTTACTTCTGTCTGGGGCGGCTTGGAGAAGGAGACTGATTTGGAGAAGCAGGGCTGGTGATAGGACCCAACTCTGATGGATCTTTCTTCAACTTTGTGAGGTGTGACGGTGGTTCTGCTATGGGAAGCGTTGCTGTTTTTGTGTCACTATTGTTTTTTCTTTTTATTGTTGTTTCCTCTAATAAGAGTTATCTGTTCTTGTTTCCTTGTTTTCATTCGTTGCTTTCATCTGTTATGTTTTGTTGTTTCACTTTATTTTCACGTGACAAAACCAACACAAAACCAAAATAAAATTAAATAAAGGTCTTTTAGTATTGTTATTAATTGTAATTTTATATTTTTATGTGTTATTTTCGGTTTCTGTATTTTTTTTTTAATTTTTATGTTATACTAATTTTTTTTTCGGTTTTTGTATTAAAAAAAAGTAAGAAATTAAAACCTAAAACCTAAAACCACATTGATACCAAATAATACCTTAGTTTTTAAGCATTGGTTTTTGTGTTAAAAAACCACAATGTAAAACTATAACTAAAAACTTTACCAAACATAGCTTAAAGAGAGGTATGCATTATGTGCAAATATTCAAATAACTAATCTAAAATTTGTTACACTAAAATTATTAAAGAAAAGTTTCATACTATTTAATAATGATTGTTGGAGTATATTCTCAACAATGATCTAATAGGTGTTTAAAAAATTGAATCATGTGCATTAAACCTAACAAAAAACATTACTAAAAATTTTCAATTGAATTTTTTAATATTTTGGTCATTATGGTGATTTCTTAGACTTTATTAATGATTATAAGTAAAGAATATATTCATCAAAAATAAATAATAAAGTTTAGCTTGTCAAATTTAAAGAAATAATTTAGAATTACATTATACTAGTTATCAATATAAATAATTAATATAAATAATGTTAAATTAAGTGGGTTCAAACCATGGTTTTAATGATAACAAAATATCAAATTACTAGTGAAATTTTTAAGTGCTAATAACTAACATTATTGTAAGATAAAGCTTGTGTAAAGTTTTAGAGTTAATGCTTGAAACTTGAGTTGGATGAACAATTCTTGAAGGAGATGATTCAAGAGTTAGATTACAAATTTAGAGATATTAAAAAGGTAATTCAACTTTTAGACAAATTACTTAAAGTATTTCAAATGTTGTTCGAAGGTTTTTAAGTAGGCCATGAATGTTCTAAGGCATAGGAACACCAAGAAAAGCATCAAGGACTAAAAGAAGTTCAGCTTAGAGCATCATCTGTAGCTAATCAAACATATGACTTGTTATCCCAATCTAAATCGATTATTAAAATAGTGTGTTGCTTAGACACTTAGGAACAAGCTTGGTTAATTGAAATGGATTACATAACCAAGTTTCATGCTTTAGGGTATAAATTATCATATCCTGGTAATGAGAAAGAAATTGATTTTAGTAATTATTAAAAGGTTGAAAAAATTTAAAAGAAGGGTCTTTTAAAGCTAAAGAAGTTTATAGATACGAGAGCAATAAAGGGGAATAAGAAGGGTTTTCTTGCTAAACCACAGTTCTTTGAGAGTTTAGCAGACCTTATCAATTTCACTAGAAGCAAGTGAGCCAAATCTGCTTTGTGGTTTCAAAGGGAACCCTCTAGAAGAAGTAGTTCTGAAGCTTTAGTCCAAGGTTCCTCTCATATTAAGCTACAAAGCTTTCTTTTTAGCTTGTCTATTAAAAGGAAAAGTTTTCTTCTTAGTTTGTTATCTGTTAGATTTTTTGCAACTGCTTTGCTGTTGTTATCTCTAGGTTTTTTTTTCTCTTTTTGTTTAGTTTTGTGGCATTCAAGATCTCACTGAGTTTTTGGCTTTTTACTAACTATATTAGCAACCTAGTGTTCCTTTTTCTAGGTACAGGTTCTTTCTTCTTTCTTCTATAGAGATTAGCTTATATGGTGAAGCTGCTTCTAGCTTTGTGTATTTTTTTCTTAAAATTAATGAAATTACTGATTTATCAAAAACAAAACAAAGGGGAATCAAATGCTACAAGAACCAAAGCTTTAATTTACAATTATGTCATTATATTTTAATTAGAGAAAACTTTGTGTGTAGATAAAAAGTTATGTGTACCTACCTTGAGCTTGATAGTGAAATAAGGCTTATATATGCATTAGAGACAGCTTTAAGTACTCAAGTCATATATTAGTTTCTCTTTATCTATAAGATTTGTTTTAAAAGGTTTGAAAAGATTGTTATAGTAATTTTTCTCTTCACCCACCAAAGTAAAACAATAGTGGATTGGAATTTTTAAGAGGAACTTAGGAAGTGGGACATATTCAAAGAAGATAGAACAACTATAAATCACCATGTTCATCTCTCTTGCCATTGCTCCTTTAATACTTTGATAAAAGGTCAAGATAAGCTTATATCATTTCTCTATTTTAATAAATAAATTCCTAATAATATGCCCTTAAGAAATAAGCAATGTTGTTGCTAAAAAGTCATAAATAGGCCTCTTTTGGATCAAATTACTTAGTATTCTTAACTTTGTTTCCTTTTTTGTAAATATATAGGTCAGGTGGACTCATTCAGACCTCTTGTTAGCCACATGGTACCTAGGTCCCACCTAGATGATGTGGAATCATTAACTAGATAAAAATAATGTTTAAAATTAGAAATACATTAATTTCAAAGAATAAAATATAGGAAAAATTATACTTTGGTAATTGCAATTTCTTCAGGTGACATGATGATGATCAATTTGGTGACAAGGTCATTTATGTTTTCCACTATTATATTGAAGATTAAAACAAAGGCTAGGAAAGCTTAAGAGCATTTGTCTACTAATGTCAACCCTAATACAAAAATTATGTATAAGCTAAAAAAGGAAGAGAAGTTGGATTTGGATATTCAAGTTATAATTAAAAGTATATATGTGACTTGGTATTGAACAAAATATGCGTGCGAAAGAAGAAGTTTATGATGATTTCTATATAATTTGTACTAACTATCATGATAGTTTGTGTGAGAATGGAAATTTGTTATGCATATTAGAAGTGGCTTTTGTAAAACATAAGTGATAGTGAATTAATGTGTAGAAGTTTTTCTAATGTACAGACACCAAGTAATACAATATTTATATTTATGGCTACTTATGTTCATATCATATGCACTATATTATTTTAAAAAAGATAGAGATTCATTCAAAAGCAACACATTTTTTACTATAAAAAACCAATATTTGTGATCACTCGTTAAAAACTACAGAAAGAAAAAGATTTTAAAAAATTGCATTTGCATTCTTATATTATAATTAGCATAATAGTTGGCAGTTCAGTCATCTTAATTAGCTTGTGGAGTGACAGGTGAAATGTGAGTTATAATGAAGCCATTTATGAACCCTTAGGGACTGACTGTGGCTCTATCCCTCCTATTCCTTGAATTTTCTTATATGATAGATGTTTTGCCTTATAACATAGTCTTTTGTCTCTGCATGCCTTTTCATGAGCATTATTTTCATGGTCTTTAACATGTTGATGGCTAGGTTATCTTTAGTTGAGAGATTTGGGGAGTATGTTTTAAGTTACCTTAGTTAATCCATGCATTGTAATAATTTTATTAAAATAATAAGCTTATTAATTAATTAAAGGTTCACATATATACAAAGATTATCAAACTTTCAACTTATACTCTATATATATGAAATCAAGGTGAGCCCATATCCTTGACCTAAAGTTAAACAACCTGTCAATAAGTACATTATTCAACTATAAATGTCTATAATCTAAACTTTAATTATGTCATAAACTAGTGCATACATTTATAAGCTATACTAGACATTTATAGTATAACTTTGCACATGCCTTTACATAGTTCTTTTCTCTTTATAAAGATAACTTCTTCTTAGTAATTCTATACATTGAGTCATTAGCAAAAGTGTTAAGCTTCTTCATGAAATCTTTAACCATTTTGGGTTTTTTAATATTTGGATTCTCTAAAATTTAGTGCTTAAAATGTTTGATAGAAAGTTAGCTAAAACGAATTTTGATTTGTGGGTTGTCAAATAAGAGTGCTCTAAATTATAAGTCTTTGTATTGAAGCAACTATCAATTTTTCTGTTAAAGGTCTAAATGACTACCAATGAATCCCCTCAATGCACCTAAATATAATCCTCTTAGGTTAATTCCAACCTTCATTATGTAGCATCTTCACTAGTTCACACTAAATTATTCTGCTTAACCTACTCACAACTAGATCATAATCATACTAGTCATGTTATATACTCTGATCAACTTCTTTCGTACTCACAGTAGTTGGACTACAAATTAAATCTGTATTTTCAATTTGACCTTCCACTTTAATAACATTCTAGTTTATCAAGTCCCTTTACAATAGGAAGCTATTAAAGCATGTTTACTAACTAAAGATTTAACTTCTTTTGGCTTAGTAACACACTTGACATTAGAGTCTAAATCCTACGTCATCAAAATGGACTTTAAGACTAGCTGATGCATGTTCATTGGAAACTTCTTGTTCCAAAATCATTTGACTCACTACACTATTTACTAAGCACATTAATTGCTTAAGGTCTAGCTTGCCTTCAAAAACCTCATGATTATGTCAATCAACTTGAATTTTATATTATAAAATCCTGAGTGGGACTCTTCGGAATAATATTGTAATATCAACCTCATTTTCTTATACAGGTGAATTGCTCCATGTGTCTTGATTAACTAATGAGCTTTATGTAGTTTCATTTTGGTAAAAAAAATAATTAATGAGCTTTATTCAATTTCATTTTGGTATCAAGATGTCACTAGATAGAAACTCACAAACCCTGAAATATGTATTGGAAATTGACATGTACTAAACTCATCTGGCATCTTACATAATTATAAATCCATAATGTCAAAGAGATTAGCTTCCCATCCTTCAAATTTAAACTCTCTAACATTTAATATCACTATTTTTTTTCTAAATTTTTTCATTGTAAAAATATCCTTAAAAATTCATGCATACATTTAATGTTTTGTGTATAAAATTCAAATAAATAAAGAAAAGTAGAGAACTAGAAACTCACAATGACAATTATTCAACCTAATACAACCACTAACACTTTTCCAATAAGGATTTAGTAGTACTGGGACTACCTCATGATTTAAGTGAAATCAACACCTGAATAATGTAAAGTGCCATTAAAATATTAAGTAACTTACCTTAAATGAAGGTACTTCTGTCAACTTATAATGTCGTTAATAAATCATCTTAATGTTAAAATAACTTAAGGAATAACAATATTATATTTCTCAAAACCACAATGGAGAAATTGTGTGTTTTGACTTAAGAATTCATGATTCTAGGTTTAGTGAATTGGGAATTTCAAGTTTGTAAGTCTAAAAGTATTTTACCTTAGTACTTTTTTTTTTAATTTTACCTACTTCAAATTTTAAACAATATTTTTATCCATTTAGCTCTTCCATATCATTTAGGTAGGACTTGAGTGCCAAATAGGTAAACAAATGGACTAAATGAATCCACAAGACAAACACACTCGCTAACAAAGAAAAAGTTAGGTGACTTATGCAATATGGTCCAAAAAAGAACTAACGTGTAATGTTTTTTTTTTCGAAAAATAAATAAATAATTCATTAATAAAAGAGTTCGTGTTAAACAAAATGCACGAGCAACCCCTATTTAGAAAAAGGGGGAACCTAATTAAGCAAAGAAAAACCACAAAACATTCTTGAAGCTCTATCGTGCTCTCAGACTCGATGGACGAGATCTTTTGTGTCTCAGCTATGCGATCGCTCGTGATGCATCACCAAGATTCAAATTCACCACTATTGAGTGTCGATCCATTAAAGGAGAACTCTCGATGGCTCTTACTGCCATAGTTCGATAAGTATGTTCTCTTACGAAATATTTTCCCTATTCATGTTGAGCAAGCTGCTTACTTTTATGTCTCTGCATTTCCAGCTAATTATTCTCTTGCCATGGCCATACACATCCTTGATTGCCATACTCTGGTAAGTATTTATTATATTTTCCATGTAGAAACCTAGTTTGTATTCATGCTTTTAGCTAGGTTTTTGGCCATCGCAAGCTCTCTGATTCTATTGATGAGAGCTTGTGCCAGATTCTGTGCCTTTTCTCCCCTCTTACCATATAACTGTTCATTTTACTCTTTCCATAAACCATAAATAGAAGTACTGATAACCAGTATTAAGAATGTTAGGCCACCTTTTTTTTAAAACTAAGTCTGTAGCATCTAATTAGTGAAGCCACTCTAATCAGTCCGAGTCCATTGGATTTTGCATAGCCCATGATCCTATTTTAGAGGGTCTGAGAATAAAGACACCTAAGGAAAAGTTGTTCCTAATCCTCATCTGTGCTTTTACATGGCTTACAGCTTTTATGTTGCATATTAAATTTTAATCTATCCTTAGTGCCTAGCTTCCTTCTCATAGCTAGTCATAGAATGAAAGCTTGAGTGGGTAAGAAGTTAGGGTCCCAAACCAAGCTTGTTAAGAGGGGTTCACTATGTAGTCTTGTTAGCATATTCCGACAGGATGATATTGATAATTCCTACCTCTTGTCTAGTGCCTGGGTGATTTTGTCTTCCTTAATGGAATCAGGGTAATAACTGGGCATGTTATCCATTAGTAAAGAGGAGTGTCATCTCGAGTGAGCTGGCCAAAATCAACTGTTATGCCTGATTAAGATGCTGACTTTGGTGTCTTAAGAAAACACTGATCTCAATGACAGTAGTTCCCTGCTTTTTTATAATGCTCCTAAGCCATGACAATTATCGTGCTATAAGGATGTAGACTCTCCATTTCTTACTTTGGATTTGATAAAACTTTGAGCCCCTTCTCTAGTAAGCAAAATCTGTTTAAGGGTTCGGGAGGTGTAGTTGCTATTTTTGACAGTTCAAATACTTCTACATCTTAGAAATTATTGATGAACTCATTGCACCCAAAGGCTTTCTTTGTCCTTGTAAATTCTCCATAGCCTTTTAATTAGTAAGGCCTTGGATGTGATCTTAGTATCTAGGACGTTCAGCCTCCATTCTCTTTTTGGAAGGCAGATATCTTACAATTTAACTTTTAAAATAGTAGGTTTGCTATTTAAATCACTCTAAATGAAATTCCTTATTAGTCTATCAATAGACTTTAATAATGCTTTGGGAAGAGCCAAATTGAACACCAATAAAGGTGGAGACTGGAGAGAATAGATTTAGCCAGTTGTATTCTTCCTCTATAAGATAAGGTCCTGTTACACTAGCTGTGGAGTCTTCTGTATATTAAGTCAATTAAAGGGTAGTACTCTAAGTAACTAAGCTTTTTAGAAGAGATTGGTACACCAAGGTATTTTAAGGGCAAATTTTTTAGTTTAATTCCTTTATCCCTAACCAGTAACCTGAGTCTAAGATTAGAATCAACTTATAAGAATAATAAGTGCTTATTAGGTTAAATGACAATTAGAATCTCTATGAAGTTATCAAAGGACTTAAACAGTAAGGTGAGAGAAAGGGTCTTAGATCTACAAAATAACAATAGGTTATCAATAAAAGTTAGATTGAATAATCCCATCTTACCACAATTATAATGGAATCTGAAAATAGACTCCTTGGTAATGTAATATATGGTCATGTGGTAGTCCTTGAACAACTCCTAAGCTATCAAAATGCTATCTCCTATAGATCTCTTCATGATAAAGGCATTTGAGATTAAGTGAGTTAGGGTAGGCATAACTCTTTTCAACCTATTTATCAAAATCTTAGACCCCACCTTGTATATGACATTGCAACATGCTATAGGTAGATAATCATTCAGATAATTTAGGTATGGTACCTTAGGGATAAAGTAAATATATGTCTTGTTATCTTCCTTTAATAGTTGTCTACTAAAGAAGCATTCTTTGACTACATTGGTGATTAGGCTACCCAAGAGAGCCCAAGTCTTCTAAAAAAATATAGCATTGAATCCATCAGGCTTAGATACTTTATCTAGATGTATGCTAAACAGAGTTTCTTTAATCTCCTTATCCGCTACTTCCCTAGTTAATTCTTCAAAGTAGTCTCTAGGGCATATGCCAGTTAGTTAATCCTTTATCATCCCATAGATGGGATTAACTTCTTACTCCCTACCAAGGATTACTTTTTAATGAGTATAAACTAACTCTTTCATATGACCTTGGTCGTTAAATAGGCTTCCATTCTCCCCTAAAAGTGCTAGAATCCTACAATTGTTCCTTTTAGTTTAGATTGTTTTGAAAAATTACTTGGTACATCTATCTCCATCAGCTAGCAATAGGCTCTAGATATTTGTTTTAGTTGAGAGTTCTCAAGCTTCTTTATATATACCTTTAGAGCTTAATGTATAAGAGATTTGTAAGTTATTTAGATAACAAGTTCTAACTTCTGATCAGCTCCTGCCATGGTTCATTTTTTCCTTTTTAGGGTCTAACTTCTGATGAGCTCAACCTTGATTTACCTTTACCTTTTGAATGTAAATGTATTCCTAAATACCCCTCACTTTATACTCTAGGCCTCTTTGTATGGCATCTGAGAATTAAGGGTGATTTAAAAGGGAGTTATAGAATCTGAATAGAGAGTGCCATTTGAGAATTCCATCCAAGTGGAATTAAGTAGGCACCTATCCAATTTCCTCTGTATGATCTACCTCCCTCCTGTTTATTACTCCATGTGAACTAGCTCCCTATATATCTCAAATACTCTACTTCCACACCTCTTAGCAATCTGTGTAACTTATCATTTCTGTAAGAATTGTGGTTGAAACTCCCCTGAATTTTAGAACAATTGGGAATACAGTTGAAGTCTCCAAAAATAAACCAAGGCTAAGATGATTTGATAGGAAGTGAAACTAGGTTCGTCCATAGCTGTCTTCGTTGAAATTAATGGTTCGCATCATAGACAATTATAGCTATTAATGGAGAGTTAGTTTGGATATGAAGCAACTCACGATATATGCATTAGTCTAAATACTACCAGCTTAGGAGTTAAAAGGGGAACGAATTAAAGGATATGACAATTCTCCCATTATAATGAGCTCCATGATTACTTGGAGTGATCCAATTTTTGTCTAGGAATCTAAATTTTACTATAAATAATCTTGCTTTATTTTCATTTCCACTAATACTAGAAAATGAGATTTCGTTTGGATAATCAAATCCTTCAAAACATGTTGTTTATTAGAGTTATTTAGACCCCTAACATTCTAGATAATTAACTTCATGGATGGGAGGATTCGGCTTGTCTTTTCCTAGTCCTTCGACCAAATTTGCTCTGTCTTAAGCTCTAAACTTCAGCCCCTTCTACCAAAGATTTGCTGATGGAAGCACTGTCTATAGTTTCAATTGAAGATGATAAGTTTACCAATTTAGGTGATTGATCTCCTTGTGCTACCTCCTTATCCTAGCTTGTGCCACCATTGAGGGAGGGGGTTAGGTTGCATTCTTTGCTATCTTTGGCTTCAGTTAAAATGTACCTATTATTAATCTCTTCTACAACTTTGCCTTCCTTTTGTCAATCTAACTTTCTTCGCTTCTCTATGTTAGTTAAGTCCCTGCTTCCTATTTTAGCTATATTCTTGGTAATAATGGTCTCATTGAAAAACCCATGGAATCATTTCCAATGGAAACGGTAGGTAAATTTACCTCTGGTATACTTATGTTCATGCCAATAGCTTCAAGCCCTATTAGATTGGCTACCTCATTGGAACCTTAGGTTTTCCCCTTCTAGTTTGTAAAGTCTCCACCTGATTTTGGGTTTACAAATTTGTGACTATTATTAGTCTCCCTAGGTTTAGGTCTCCAAACCTTAACAAAATCCCTTCCTCCCGATTTCCGTATATAGGTAACCCTAATAAACTCCTCAACCGTTTCTCCCTTGACATTCAAGGTATCAATTTTGAGTTTTTTTGGGAAATCTGCATCTAATTTCATTTTAATACAAATATAAGGAAATCTTATTCTCTTTAGGTTGGCAGTATTCTCATCCATAGTTAATAGATTTCCTAGGTTGCTAGTCAAATAACTTAAGCCATCTGCTGACCAGTATTCCAATGGCACTTTATGAAAATTGACTCATATAGGCAAGGTGGTTATGGAAACTTTGTTAAGAGAGAGACATGATTTGCATTTTTTGAGCATGAGAGCCTTTCTTGGATGTGCCATGGACTTAAAGCCAATACTTTTTTAGCCATCTCTTCATTGGAAAATTTGAAGAAAAATAGGTCCTCCTTACTGATTAGGACATTTTCCAAACCAGATATCTTTCAGTGAGTAGTTGCCTAATATTGCACTTAAGGGTATGAAAGGCACTACTCTATGAAATATCCCACAAGTGATGCTTTCCATTTCAGTGCTCATAACTACAACACTTCCTTATAGGGTTTAATTGTTCCTCTTTCTTATGCAGGTATAAAACGTAGTTTGTCAAAGGTATTGGGGTCACCTACCACCTTGTTCCAGGCAAGTTTGCCACCAGCAGCACTAGATGGGCTAGTCATCAATGGAGGAGGATTTCCAAAAAGATGAGAGTAAGCTCCAAGGGTCAGAGGAAAGGGAGCTCTAGCTACTACCATCTTTGAGTTAAGAGAAGAGGAGGATGGGCCAATCTGAGGGAAGGGAAGGTTCAGGGGGTTGATTGGTTCAGAAGGGATGTAGGCTGGATAGTAGGAGGGCTAAAATGGCTAGATATCAGAGTTGGAGGGGAAGGAGGAAGAGGGGAGGATGGTAGCTTAGGAAAGACAAAGTTGGATTCAAGGTCTAGGCCACCAATACAAGGAGAGGATGGAGGAATGGCTACCATTTTTAGAGTAGAATTTGAAAGGAGAAAGGAATGAGAGAAGGTGGGCTACTAAAAAAGGAAAAAAGAAGGGGGGAAGGAAGGGGGAAACTAGAGAGAGGTCAAAGCATCTCTTTCTAATGAGTTAAAAAAACAACGTGTAATGTTTCTTTCGTAATAATAAAGGCATATTTATTAATGGTGGAACATTAAGGATTTATATTATCGAAATGTACATAACTATTATAATATTTAATAAGGTGATTAATAGAAGTTATACAATCAATTAAGTATAAACTTCGTTAAAACATTTGGAATCAAATACTAACTACTTAAAGGGATTGAAACTAAATTATGATTAAGTAAAATTATATACACTAATTTCTTTTATATTAAAGGACTGGATGATCAACATAGAGTGTTAATACATTATAATCTCTCCTTGCTTAAGATCCAAATTCTTAAGATTTTAACAAATTCTAAGTTGATTTTATTTCTTATTAATACGTTGTTTATCAATAAGTCATCTATAGTTAAGGAATCTAATTTTTTTACTATATATTAGCTAAACTAATCACGCTTGATTTTTTTTATTATTAACCTAATTTTAAATAATTGAATAAGATTAAAATTTTGTATTCACATTAAATATAATATTAAACCAAGTATAGTTTTACTAACTTCAATTTAAAGCATTAAGTTACATTACTATTTAATACACTTTTTTCTTAAATTATATGTGATTTTTTAACTTTGGTTATACACTTTAAGTGGATGGAAATATCACATTACTTACTATTTAATAATGTGTATATTAGTATGAATGGAAAAATAAGTATAAAGTTTCTATGCACTGTATTGTATAAGAATTCATTTGTATCATATAAAATATGTTTTAAAATGGTAATCAATTAGTTATCTAATCAATGATCAACATATTTTAAAGTACCCATGTATTAACAATTTTAATATGAATTTGATCTTACTAAACAACTAACTTGTCATAAAGCATCTTCTTTTATAAATGATAAGAAATTCAAGGTGAATTTCCAATTCAAAAAGTGGATTGTTATTGGGATATTTTCGTTAACTATTCTTTAATAGTATGCTAATTTTGTACTTGTATTATGCTTTTGTATAAAAAGATTTTTTTTTAATTTAGGATACTACTTCCTTCTATGATAGTGGTATTGACTTTAAGATAAATTAGATCAAATAACCTATAATCTATATCGTTACAGGAGAATACAAAACAATTTTATGTTAATAATTGTGAAGCAAAAATGCTTTTTAATTAGTCTTCTACCAAAATTATTAAGAGTAAACACTTATCTTATGTCATTTCTTCACTATTTCATTCTATACAGCACATAACATCGAAAAAATATATTTCAACCAATCAAATGACTTCATCTTTTTAAATTAATTGAAACGGTGATATTACTTTTTTTTATCTCTCCAAATTAACATAGAGAAAAAAATGTTATTTAATAAAATGATATATGACTTTTTATTGAAATTATTTCACATAAAATAATAAAAATAATCTGATGAAGTAACTTTATAAGTGTTTATTTTTAATTATTTTCACAGAAGATTGATAAAAGAGGTTTTGACTTTAGAATTACTAATATGAAGCTTCATTTTAAATTTAGATAGTAGAGACTCTTTCTACATGACTCAAACTATAGTGCATTACTATATTTATCCTTAATTTTAGTGAAAAAAAGAAAAAGAAAAAGCAAGCATTAGTATCGATAGTGGAAGCAAGCGAATGGTGCTTTTCTAACACAAAAATAAGTCTAAGAACATACATTAATTTTTTTAATGATTAAATTTATGGAATATAGAGAAATAAATGAAGCTTCAGCAATGATGGGTATTTAAAAAAACATGATCAATCACAAAGATTAAAAAAAAACCACAATCCCAAAGATTGGATAAAACATGATATCTCATTTTATATGCATATTCTAAGAATAATCATAACTTACAAATTATCCTTATATTTCACAAGTTAAAGAATTTTGGAAGCCACAAATTCTTTCAATCTTGTTTTTTTGCGGATGAAAGGTAAACGTTATCTCTTTTGTTTAATATCATAAGTCTTATATCAAATCCAAAAAAATGACTTGCAAAATTAGATTTAAAACTCATGTTTGTTAACTAATCCTATTATGGGTAAATTAGTAATTTGCACATAATGGGATTATTCTATTGAAATTCTGTATGTTCTCATACTCATTCAATAACTTGTGTGACCAGTATACAATAAAAGCTCATTGACATACATCTGTTATGAATATATGGCATCTCAATTAATAAAATGATCCTTGAGTAAATATAGTATACTACACCCTAAGTCATATCTCACACCTTGTCTCTCCTTTGATCTCATTTATTTTGTTGTATCATTTTTATATTCAATTCTCTACTTAAAAGATGGTACACTTTAAATACATTTTCATGTGAGTCATCAATTAAAATGACCTTCCTCTATTCTCAATTATCTTTTAAATTCAATTTAATTTTCTTTCCTAGAATTATTCTATAAATCGCATCTTTCATGATATTTTGGTAATAATCTAAAGTAACAAACCCTAAACTCAATTCTCAAGAATTGGACAAGAGTTATGAGGGTATAAGATATGATTCCTTGTAATCTCAAGGGTCTCACACAATGAAAGTTGAGATCTTATTACTTACATTAATCTCTTTATAGCTGTTATAGTACACATGTTATGAGTCATGTGCTACGGCATTAATCATTTTCTTTCATCATGCAAATCCTCCATCGATATAATACCGTAAAAATGATAAGTCAAATATACATAATGTTTAACTTGTGTTCACTCTTCTACTCTTATTTTTCACCTTTTAGAACTCATATCTGACTACTCAAAATAGATATAATGATCATTTAATCATTTTTTAAAAATTCCTTTTATCTTTTTATCAAGGATGACATTTATAGTTTAAGTTTTGCTGTCAATGATCACCTAAATAATAAATCTTAAACCTGTCTCATCTCTAGCCATTATAAATACTAGAGACGCTTGCCCGCGTGAGAAAGCCAATATTTTATCTATCTGATATGTACATTTAACCTAAGCAAAACAAATTCACATAAAGTATACATAGTTCTCAATGTAATAACACACAATCATTCAAGATCAATATTCATTTGACACTTAAACATGTCAATACAATAAGCGAATATACATTTAGAGATATTAATCAATTACATTTCAATATCTGTGTAAACTCAATGACTTCACATGCTCAATGTATGTGTCTAAGGAAATTAGCTTTATCATTGGGTTAGTTGACATATCTCTTGTAGATATGTATTTCAAGCTTATGTTCATGTTCATTTCTCCTCTTACAACTATGTCATTCACATAATTATACTTAGTATCTATGTACTTGGTTTTTTTTAAATGATGTTTGGGATCCATAATGTACCTAACCATCACTTAACTATCACAATTGATTGTCATAGGATTGTTATTGCTTTCATCTATTGCCAAAGTAACCAAGAATTATCTAAACCACATTGTTTCTCGTATTGCAACTGAGAATGCTTTCACTTCAGCTTCCATTGTGGATAATACAATGTAAGATTATTTCTTACTCTTACAAGACATTTCAACATTGTTTAGTAAAAAAAGAAAACTCAGTCTACATCCATATAACCTTATATACATAGATCGTTGCCTTACTAACACAATGTATAATTAGTAGTATCTTCTAGATACCTCATTCTTCTATTTACTACTTTCAAATGCACTTATCCTAAATTACACTGATGTTTGATCACAATCTTAATAATATGACAAATATCTAATCATGAACGCATCATTGCTTACATGTGACTCCAATTATACTGATATAATAAACTTTCATCATTCATCTCCCTTCTTGTGGCATTGATGGGTAAATATTCTTGTTGTGGCCTTTATACTCAGTTATATGATTGTTAATCAGTTTGATTTCTTACATATAAAATAATTCAAAAATTCTTTATATATATATATATATATATCACTCTAGAAAGAGACAACAATTTTTCTGAACGATCTCTTGAAGTCTTAATTCCAAGAATGTATGTAACTTCTTGCATATTCTTTATCTTTAATTCATATAGCCTAAACATCGATTTGCCTAAGAGATATATAATCATCATAAGTAATCAAAATCCATCCATATACAAAGATAAAGTCACAAATTTATCTTTGAATCTTTTACTATAAATGTAATGATCTCATTAATCATATAAAAATCATACAAAATGATTACATTATGAAATAAATATACCATTACTTTGAAGATTGCTTCAGGCCATGAATCGATTTCAATAATTATCATACTTTTATGTTCTTGGCCTATCTCAGTAAAGCCTATAGTTTGTTCTTTAAAGGTTTCTTCTTTCAACTATTCATCTAGAAGAGCAATTTTTATATCCATTTGCTATATTTAGAGATCTATATTTGTTATGATAATCAAAATGAGATGAATTAAAGCAAAACTCCTATTGTATACATTCCTTATGTCCAAGGCGTGTCTTATATTTTTCGATACTGTTATCAACCTTTCATTTTATGTTAAGAACCTACTTATTCTCAATATTTGTTACCTTGTAAAGATATCAATTCAATCTCATTCTTGATTTGATCTTAAATGAGATCATCTCTTCTTCAATTGCTGCATTCCTTTTTCTTTATCAAGGCTATAAACAGCCTCCTTTACATTCCTTAGTTCATTTTCTTCTTATGGGATAATCATTTGAATTGCCCTTTACCTTTCAAAACCATATTAGAAATTATCCCATGATTAATTTGAAGTAATTGATATTCTTAAAAAAAACAAATTCATTATCGTCTAAATTACTCCCACTCGAATTAGACACTTTCAGTAAATTGTTATCTAAGGGAAACATGAATTAATCTTAATGCAATTCATCATTTCCTTCATTGCTCCCACTTGGATAAAGTCTCCTTTAATTGATTCGTCATAACAGAATTACGTTATTCAAGTTTTTTATATCAAGATAGGCCTTTACCTTTCTTGCTTGCTTTGGAACTCATTCCTTGTAAATATGACATCTCATAATGCAAATTTAGTTATTTCCTCATTGCCCTATTCACTTAAGAATATATACTTTTTTTAGTATTCAAAATATATAATAATGATACTTCTCTACTCTTTAGGACCTATTTTCCCATTTTATAATAGAAATCTCAAACATAAGTAATATAACCCCAGATCGCATCAGGCTTTCCATTTAACTATTCTATAGGGTATTTATAACTGAGTTCATGAGCACATAAGTACATAAATGATTATTAGCAAGACATCACCCTAAAGGTGATTAGTTAATTTGATTATACCATCATGGCTCTAATAATCTTTAGTGACATTTTACATTTCATTTTTATTATGGAGTTTATGGAATAGTTAATTATTTTCTATTCCTTTTTCATCACATAAAATCTTGAACTCATCAAGCATGCATTCTTTTTCTAACTACTTGATTTTTCACCCAATTCATATATTTTACAAAATAATCAAATACTTCTAATTTGTGAGAAATTAAATAGTGTGACTATATTGAATATAGCCACCTATAAGAGTGATGAAAATATACTAGCCCCCATCATGCCTTTACATTCCTTGAACTATAGACATCATAATGAATGACTTACAAGGTATACATAGCTTGTTCTCGTTCTCCCTTTCCAAATGGCTTCCTTGCCATTTCACCAACTAGACAATATTCACAAATAGAAAAAATCTACTTGATTTAGATTACCTTTTAGGTTTTTCTTATAAATCGACTTATTTGATTTTTACCAAT
>JAOXYD010000008.1:16262953-16276617 GCA_028565735.1 Pinacopodium congolense | reverse complement strand
GAAAAACAATAAAATTAGGAGACCTCTCTTATATAAGATCAAATTGATTAAATACCTATGTAAAAAAGAGACTAAGAAAAACTCCCATCATGAGAAAATTCCTAATCGTTCGCTTATATAAAATTAAATTTATTGATTAATTTTCAATATCCTCAATTAAACAAACCAATTTAATGAATGGAAGAAAAAAATCAGTAACAATCAATTTTTAAATTTTTAGAAAAACAATAAAATTAGGAGACCTCTCTTATATAAGATCAAATTGATTAAATACCTATGTAAAAAAGAGACTAAGAGAAACTTCCATCATGAGAAAATTCCTAATCGTTCACTTATATAAAATTAAATTTATTGATTAATTTTCAATATCCTCAATTAAACAAACCAATTTAATTTGATTTTTTTTAACTTTGCAACAAAAATTAGTAATAATCAATTTTTAAATTTTTATAAAAACAATAAAACCAGGAGACCTCCCATAGAAAATCAAATTGATTCCTGTAAAGAGGAGTCGTTTCTTATATAAAATCAAATTGATTTACTAATTTTCAATTTCCCCAGTTGAACCCACCAATTTAATTTGATTTTTTAAACCTTGCAACAAATATAGTTTCAACTTCTCACTTTTCTTATTGGTAATAGTTCTAACCCAATCTCGTTTCTTCAGAAGCCGACATAACACAATCAAGTACTAAAAAATCTGAAAAACACCTTCACATCCAATTCTGCCCAACCTCGAAGGAAAGATGGGCGCCAGTTATCAGATTTTTTCTAAAATAAATATGAAACCAAACCATTAGCCGTAACGCCAGTCTAAGAAAAGCCCCTGCATTAAAAGAGAAGGTAAGTGAAGATTTGATTATAAATGATACAAATAAAAGCCTCTATTGTTTGAGCAATCCCATTTTCACTTTAAAAAGACATACTATTAAAATAGACCTGTTTATCAAGTTTTTTATCTAGATGGAAAGATGTAGCCTTAGCAGTAGCTTCATCAATGTTACCACCACATTTTTTCTAAATAAAATATGAAACCAAACAATTAGCCGTAACTCTCAAGACCTATGTAAAATTAGTTATGTCCGCAATACAACCCTACCATTTTTCTTTTTTCCAATCTGAAGGAAGATGACATCCAACATCGGATCAATTTAAGGTAAAGAATGGGGATTTCAGACTAAACGCTTCCACATTCCTTCGTAAGAGGTAATATTTGAGTGAAGACTACAACAGTTTATGGTACACTAGCCATCAAGAATGGCGTCAAAAGCAGAATACATTATCAGGATAAAATCAAAGAATCACCAAATCAGGCCACCAACTGGCACACATCAGTACTTCTATACTACAAAGGAAAGAGTTAGCTGCTGCTAATGAAGTGGGCAGCCATGGTCAATGAACTGAGGTTGTTTTCCTCGCAGCATAAGCAAGCCAAGGGACAAGAATGAAAGAATCCATTTTTGTTCTTCAAAACGAGTGTGATGAATTGCCCTTCCTCTTCTGACCAGCCTACCGCTGCCGCTTTAACTCACTGCCTCATTTGAAGCAGTAGATCATGGTGCAGCACAAAACTATTGTCTATTTAACCTCCCAATGTGATAGCCTTTCCTACAAAACAACCACATTTGTATTTACAGAATTGTTAACCAGAATTACCAGCAACCTCTGCAGCTCTCTGTCTCATCATCTCCATCACAGCTGCTCTTCGTCGTGAATCAGATTGCTGCTGCAGTCTCCTCAAATGTTCTTTTAGATCTCTGAATAAATAAGTGCAAATCCAGGTAAGAAATTTAAGCTAGAATATTAAAATATTTGAAGAACGGTAAGAGAAAGTGTTTGGGAAGAAAATTATGATCAGGTTAAGGTATTTAAACCTGCAACGTGGTACATGACATTCAGATTCCTTGCATGCTCGAGCATGAAGTTGTAGGAGATACCACATTTTCTTGCATAAAACACAACCTCCAGCTGCTCTTGTCTTGCAATGTATCCCGTGCCGGAAAAGACCCTTTACTTTACGACAATTGGGATACTGGCAATGTGGAGAACGACACTGTGACGCATGTACTAGAAGATCAAGCATTTTTCGGAGCTGCATTATAAAGAAACAACAAAGTTGAGCCTCAAGTCATCAGAAACTCAGAAAATAGAAACACTGATACACAGTCAAATGACTATTCTTTCATTTCCAACTCATGTCCAGGTCAAGAACTTAGATTTACATCTTGAGATTTTCCAGGTATAAATACTATATCTAAAATCAGTAGTCAGCATCCTATAAGATATATAATCCAAATGGATGTTCGACTACACATTTAGGGTTTATCTAAATAATTGGAAAATGTTAAAAGAACAGGATAGCATCATTGATCATCCAGTTAAGACCATGGTTGACCATCATTTGCAAAAATCTAAAATATGGATAAATTAATACCTGTAAAACCCTTAGTTGCCTAGCTTCTTTATTTTGTGCATCACGATCACCCATGGATGGATGATTAGTCAGCTTATGAGGATGATCAATGCCTCCTTCCTTTTGGTAACATGTATTGCACACATCATAATCAGGGCAAACTTCACAGCGCCAACCTTGACCTGTTTCAATGTCAAGATGGCAAACATTGCATGTCGTAACAAACGCAGGAGCAGTTGGATTATGGAGATGATAGAGGACCATCATGGAAGAGTGTTTAGCTCGGCGTAAAGTATCATATTGATAATGATTTCCTTGACAAAGACTGAGAAATGCTTGTCTTGTGTCAAAGAATTCACTCTCAAGAATCTCATCTTTATCCTTTGTATCCACGGGCACATCTGTGATTTCAACCTGTAGAGTCCAGGAATTCCATTTGTGAGTTATCCAATGAAAGATAAAAGTTGACGTGTTGATGGAATTGTGCTTTCTGTTTACATTTGAGTGGAATGCGAAAGCACACAACCACCAAGCATAGATAGTAGGTGCGGAACTTACCGGATGAAGGACATGCTTCTCTCTTTGATTAACAGGATGCCGCTCCCTTTCTTCGCGATTTTGCTCTGCTTCATAGCACCTTTGAAGCACAAATATAAACATCAGACTTCCTATATGTCACTCAACTAGTTTCCAAAAGATTAAAGTGAAGCGGATGCATAAAATCAGGCAAAATATAGCATGTGACTATTAACAATCAAATCCTCAAATATCAATAAAAGAACTCAAATTCCTTGATGTAGGACAAATAGAAGATATGTCAATTAGTGAATAAATATTAGAAACCTTGGGCTTCTAGGTTTTTACAAAGCTGATGTAATTCGAGTCTCAGGTCTAAAATGTTGGTATCAGTTGTTGAAACTTCAGGCTTGGGTTGCTGAGATTCAGATTAGGATTGTCAGGCCTTTTGGTAAACAAAACAAGACAAGGGGTAGTTCTAAGAATCACTCATAGGGTCTAAGTAATATTGTTCACATTTTCTAGTTTGAAAACTTGAAATTTATAGAGAAATCAGTCTTCATTTCATTATTGGGCTGACAGATATATGTAGAAAAGCTTTTGGAACCTTAATCCAAATAACAAAAGGATTCCAACCTAATTGTCCAAATTATGATTAAATCATATTCTAACAAGAGTTCTTTATTCTTAACTAAGCTTCATGCCCTATACAAACCAGGATAACCTAGCTCACTTATTATTGATTCCTATCTAGTAAGGAAAATTTGACACAAGGTAAATATGACAAAATCAGCTTGCTGTCACCATTGCATGAACAGTAACGTTAATGGAATCACACTCACTTTACCTCCTCATTCCACCAAAATAAAGCTTATCTATCCTCTTTTGTATCATTTCCAAACTCTAAACTGTTGTCATCACTCATCTCCAAATCAAGTAGCTATTAGCAATCAAATCCTCAAATATCAATAAAGGACGTGAGACTCCTTTTTCCAAATAAAGAAGCTAGTGGTCTAGCACCAACTTCTTCCAACATGGAACCCCCCTTCAAAGGGAACCTTTCCTAAGATCTTAACAGTAGTTGCATCCAAAAATAACCCAACACCAAACTCTGGGAAATAACAAAATCTGCTTCCCAATTCCTGTTCAGAAAGATTTCCACTTTCTTCTTAAACGTTAAAATAAATAACCGTGATGTATTACATAAACCCTAGGCTCAAAGTGTTGCCTCATCACGGAAAAGCAAGAAAATGACAAGTTAATCATTTTCTGATTTCTAAACCATCACAAGAACATATACGTGCAGGTATTCAAGCCTGACCTACATGGAAAATGGTAGCATCTTTCACCTTAAGCTACTACTGATTTCTCAACGTCTGTATCCTACTTAAAAGTTTATATGACATTTGAGTGTAAAAATTAAATTCCAATTCTATTTTTTAATTTTCTCTGTTTTGGTGACCAATGCAACAGAATCCTGTAGTCAACACATAATGAGAAATAATGTTAACTAAAGATGCTAATTGCAACAATTGATGCACAAAGATAGTGATACCATTAAACCATTCCTTTATGCATGTTATTGTCTGAATCAATCGAAGTAAGTATTTAAGTTTTTATTAGATGTATTTCAAGAGGTTATGGTGACCAGCACAAAAGAATAATGCAGTGGACACCTTATAACAGGTTAGTGGTAACTAAAATGCTACTTGCAACATCTGATGCACCAAGATAAATCATTCCTTTATCCATATTATTGTATTGAATCAATCAGAAGTAACATAGAGTTCTTACTTATCACATAACTCGAAAGTTTTGCAATGGCTGCAAACCCAACGGTTTCCTGATACCATTAATATGCAACAATGTGAGCAACAATGCTGCAAATGAACCATGATAAAATCTTCCTTCATTGAACAAATAGTCTCGCCAAGCTGAGAGGTAAAAAGGAAAAAAAAATTATAGCTTCATGAGGACAAGAATAAACATGATTTTTATCATATCTAATAATCATTAATTATAAAGCCCAACTATTTCATAATGGACAAAGTTATTAACTCAAGATCCAGAAGCTATAAACATTTTAAAATTAAAATATAAAACAGACAGATTAACTAGAATAGTGTGATACGTGGGTTTTCAAGAACCGAAGGCCAATTAAAAGAAGCCCTCTTAAAAGATGCTATAACATTTGACCAGTAGACGTACTATTTGATATTTGATTCAGGACCTTCCAAGCACACTGTTCATAATTTAATACAACCTCATCTCCACAGCACTTTAAATCAATTCCTTCATTCAACTTTCTGGACAAATCACAGATTATTTTTTTCTTGCTTTTCTACTTTTAATCAGCCTCCATTTCTAGTATATGACCAAAAAAATTAAATTCTAATAAATTTATTGGTTGCAAATAACCTGTTTTGGCAAAGTGGGGAATAATTATGGAATCTTACAAAGAAGAACCATATCAGACATTGAGTATCCAAGGGCTTGTAATTGAAAAGAAACATGTCTATGGAGGTGTCTCTAATGCCCACATCCCATTCCACAACCAAAAAAAAAAAAAAAAAACAGGAAGAAGAAGAAGAAGACAACATTGATCGCCCAGAAATTATTGAAGTGCAAGATATAGAAGGTAGTAATTACCTTATGCATTAGTAGGAGATCCTTCGACGCGTTACCAGAAAGATCTGACTGACCAGATGCTTTTAAAGCCCTTTTTGTTATAGTCTTTTTGGTAGTTCCCTTTTTGTTCTGTTTTCTGCCATCTTCTTCTTGATTAAGCTGGTAAATCAAGTCCTCAGCAGCGCCTGGCCAATAGTCGCCATCAAAGTAAGGCAGCCTAGCTGCTGTCACCTTTGCCTTACATTCACCAGTAGATACGAAGAAATGATCATATAAATTAGTAAGCTCGACCACTATATCTTCCTTAGTAGCTTTTCTTAACATAGATAAGTACCTGAAATAAAAAAGACAATAAAATAACGCAACAGAATAATTAAAGACTATGAATTGATTTGCATCATGCATAAATAGAATCCCCCTTTTATGTAATGTCTCACCATTCCCGGAGTTTGTCAGATTTTGGTGTCTTCTGGATTTCTGGATGACAGTACAATATATAATCTTCACCCTTCAATGGAGGGCAAGCCCAAATATAGCAGCTTGTGAAACCCCTCTTCTTGCAGTATTCAAGATATCCAATCTGCAATGAGATACAAATAACATTATATTTCATGGAAACTTCCTAATAAGGTCTATTGTTAACACCCTCAGCTAATACCCAAAATATCTAGCTATCTGAAACTAACCAATATTTCATGGTAAACAAATGTTCTTAGAGCCTCTCCAGTCACTGCTTTAATTTCAGGTCTAAAATATTTCACAGAATCCAGATAGGACAGATAGACCCGCCGTTGATTTGGAAATTGGCATTCTGACCCAAATTCTTGAACGTACATGCCGAATAGGCAAACCTCCACACCTTCAATCTTCTGAAACAACAAAATTACCTGGAAGACAATTGTATTTCGTTAAACATTACATGTCACTACGCACAGTATATCAACTCTTCATAGGTTTTAAAATGCTAGCATATACAGTCAACAATTAACAATTTTGTTCCAGTGGTACTTCACCAATTGGTTAAAAGCCCATGGTAAAAATGCATCTACAAATCTATGAACAAATACCCAGTGGTAAAGGATTAATAAAACCAATTAGAAGTGCAACAGAACTCTTAAATTGATATAAGTTTTATCTTCTTCAATTCTTAGTTTGAAATATGTTGAACTTTTCTATTAAGTTCCAAAACAAAACTGATTTCCATCCACAGAAGTTAAATTTTAAAATTGGCATAAAACAGCTTAGATATATATTCTTAAATAATCCGACTCCAAACAAGTTATTATCCTACAATAGCAAAACATGTAACTATAGTTTCTAAAGCTTAGGGATTTGAGAATATTATGACTTTCTATTATATGAATTTTACACTTATTTTATTGTGTTGTGAAGGTTTAGATACTGAATTCCTATATCAAATGATAACCAACAACCCAAGTTAAACATACATGCATATCTTTTAGACATTATATTTGATTACAGGCACAAAATATGACTTTGATGCATCAATTTGTTTTTAGTTTACATTGTCATTAAATATTGTTACTTCATTAACTTAATTGTTTGAACGCCTTATTTAACCCGCTTTGTTGCATCAATAATTCTGTATTCTGCTAACATCCTTATTGTTCCTATGGAGCAATGTCGAAACCAACGTTATTTTTCTGAAGCATTACCTCTATGATTTCAGAAGCAATGGCTATAACAGCTCAATTTATGCTCCTATTTTGATTTCTTCTACTGTTCCACGTCTTTGTATATATTGTTCCAATAGACAAATGTTCAAAAAGATTCCTTCTCGGCACCATGAATGCTATGATTTTTGGAATAATGGCAGCCACACTTAGTTCCCCATTATTTTATGGCTATTTCTATCATAAGAAAATTTCATGATCACTTTACTAAGTAAAAGAGGAGTATTACCACATCAGTGCTGACTTTTACAAATCATAGCATAGGTTACATGCCACTGAATTAGATGAAATTTTTGTAAATATCTAAATTTGGTTAGCATTTGTAATTGCACAAATATTTTGCTTTGTTAGTTAAATAATTATATGCAATCAAAAAATAATTTGAATCAAATTGAAAAGTTAAATTAAGTATTGCATTGTGAAAATTACACTACCATTTTAGAAGATGTTCTATGCAAAATAAAAAAGGAAGACTAACTACCAGAAAAGATACCTTCATCAAAACATAGAAGTTCTCTATTTCTTTTCTTCATAGACCACCCACATATATATATATACACACACAAAATGGCGAGCCACACTAATGATAATAAAGACTATTGAAACACATTAAAATTTCCATTCAGAATAACATTTTATAGTAGACATGATACACAAAAACAGAATTATCTAAATGATCTAAAGTTTCATTAGAATCTTATTGTGCTAATTTTTTTTAATGAATTACAACTTGAAACATTTTTCATAAGATGCTCTTTAACAGAAGCTTTTAAATATGATTTCTTTTTATTCTTATTATTTCGCAATTACATAAGTATATTCCAAAAACAGATGTTTACAATACAAAGTATCACCTAAAGATATAATCAAAAGCAACGCACCCATAGGAAAATTTGTTAGCAAACATGAGGGGATAAAAAAGATGGGTGCACTCCCTGCATACCTTGGACTTGTATGGGAATTCAGTTGGGTAATTCTCTTCTCTAAAAATTTCAAGAAAGCGTGGCTTCACTTCCAACTTTTTGTCAACTGATGAAACAACACGAATTACAAGAGCTTCTGCTCCAGGAATCTGAAGATACAGGTTATTGCACAAATCAGATAACAGGAATTAGCTCTAGTTTGTAAATAACTATAGAACCCAGCTGGAAACTCACAAAATTAGCTCATAATAGCATTGATCCAGACAAATCACCAAAAAAAACTAACAAAGAGAAGACAACATTTCATATTTAAACAGAAAAAGAAATCATAAGTCCAGATGCAAATCAACAATGTTACTTCGGAATTTTATTATCATAAACTACATCAAGGATTCTTCCTGGTCTCAAAAAGGAACCCTACAAAATTACCAAGAAATTAAAAACCATGTTGCTCTTAAAATCTCCATATTTACTGATCAAGACAGACACATTATTTTAGTCTGTTTGAAATCATTTTATGTGATTAACAGTGAACCAACTGATCAAATAATAAATGCATCAGTTTCATACATCCTATATATAAATCAATCCTGCAATGAAGACACAGCACATAGTATATTTTCTTGTATATGAATATAAGTTAATGTAATTTGCTATCCAACTCATCAAAAGAATGAAGAGCTTGTTGGTCAAAGCATCAGAATAAACTGCAGCTGTTCAGACCTTAATCATACAAACATAATGAGCAACAGCCTACCTCATCATAACTTTTTCCTTGAAGCTTGGCCCTTTCTTGCCTTTCCTGTCTCAGTCTCTTAAATAACCTCTGTTCTATTTGATCACTAAGTATGGTTCTTGGCAAATCTTTTGCTCCAAGAACAGCACTCTGTGGCAAGGGCTTGCGCTCTCCTCTTTCAACCTCCGCAATGTAGCAATTAGGACAAGTGTATTCAGCTTGCCCACCATCATTCCTCCGACCATTAAACAGAGCACAAATCTGATGCTGCCAGGCCTCGCACTTGTCACACTGAACCCACTGTGACCATAATAAAAAATAAAAGGCAATTTGGTTCAATATCACCATCTGATGAAGTCGCAAAAAGAATTTTGTAAGGAAGCATGGTAATAAGTAGAAGACAAGCATTAGCATACCCATTCTTCAGTTTCCTCATCATTTTTTTTCTTCTCAAATCTTGTCTTCAAAACTGCAGTCCCTTCAACAACAATAGTATCTCCACGAGCCTCATTATAGCATGGTATGCAGAAATAATGCCTTGTATCACCAGCTCCCATAGTATAATACATTGCATTCCGTTTGATGCGAGCACCACATGGCGTGCAATATATAGGTGGGGGCTCAAAAGTAAGCTTCTCAACTGCACACAACTGACAAGAATTCTCACTCATTGAATGCTCCATTGCTTGATTCTTTTCCGCCTTCGCCTTACTCTGCAAAGCAAAGTGGAAAAGTAAAATGAAAATCATTCCAATCTGAACTAATTTCCATTGCACAGAAAACATAAAAATTGTAAAAAACAAGTAAATGATTTTCAAAGTCGAATGAGTTCACAGCTTTTGAGGATTAAGCCAACTGTAATGACCAAGAGCTGGAGTAATTCACCTTTTCGAACCATATCATCGAAAGTAAAATTACATTAAGCAACACATTAACCAGAAATTTCAGTGCTCCCAAAGTAGTCTCCAATTAAGTGCAAAAACATCTTTGAAAAGTTAAATTCTTTAAGAACATTCATTATGCATGTTCTTAGGCATAATCTGGGTATAGCAACTAGTATTCAAGTAATCTTCAGGCTATCTCAAGAAACTGATGCACATTGGTTGCCATTCCTTTAGTCACTTGAAAAGGTAAGTCCAATAGCAGTAACATTTCTACTCTATAGAAGTAACTGATGACAGATAACACATTTCTCAATGTCCTTTGTAAAGAATAAGCAACTCAAGATATTTTGAACATCGCATCATTAATTTAAAAGCTGTTCGTTATCATTTTATATGATTTGCCTGTGCTAGAATTGGAAAGGAAAAGAAAATGAAAGCACCTACTAACATAAAAAAATTGATGTCACGGCACATAGGTACAAGTTGCTCCGGAAAAAGAATGCATAATTGGATCAGATCAGTGTATTGCCCACCAAGCAATACAAGTTTCTATAACTTATTGTTACAGGGAAAACCCATGGGACAGTGTCATATTGCGGTCTTTGAAAAATTTTCAAGAAATGCTTAATGCATTCCATAACATCTCTTGGAATTTTCATAGAGAAAAGGCCTAATTATTGAATGCAACACAAATAAAGCAAAAATAAGAGCATACACAGACAATCTTGGAAATAGTGAACTCAACAAAAGCACAAGATGAGAACTCTCACCTGACCAACCCACTGTCTGAGCCCAATAATATGCGCTCTAACTTGCTCAGGAGTGAAGAGTTCAGTTAAAGACACCCCCTTTATTTTTGGCTTCCCAGTCTTGGTTCCAGCAACTTCTGAAGGTTGAGTAGCATTTTCTAGTTTTACTGCATCAGGTTGTTTTTCAACCTTAATGCTCTCCTGTGTAATCAACCGATTAGGCTCACTATGTACAATCGCCTCAACAGCAGTCCTTTGGCTGCTTTTATCATCCATGCTATCTTTCTTAATCTCACTACTACCAGGACTTCCTTGTCTAGAACTAACAGGAACTTCTGACTTCACCTGCATATGTTCTGACTTAATCAGCATAAAAGCATCCTCATGCTTCAGATCTTGGAACTGGACTTCTTGGGATGCATGGCAGTCATTGATTGCTGAAGCTGGCACACCAGAAGCTTCACTGTCAGGTTTGAGAGATTGAGGGTATTGTTCTGTTGAAGCAAACTCCCACTTGCATTGACATGACAATATGGACTATTAATATTAAAGATGAGATACTAAACTTCAATCAAAGGCTGAATATCAAACGGAAATCAACTGTGATATGATACCAAAATGTACCTCATCCGTTGCAATTTCCAGACACAAAGGCATCTTAAACTAGAATAGTTTTATATTCGGACCATGATTGTGATGTAATATCCCTTTGCATGCGTCGTAGAGTGATATGCTTGAGGAGGAATATTTCTTCTAACGGTTTTAGTTACAATTCTCGCAAAATTTATCAAGTTCTAGCTATTTGATGCCTAAAGTGACGTAAAAGTAGTTCTGAATTCCATTATCACTAAATAAAGTTCAGAGCTATAGCTTCTACTTTATAGACTAAAAGATGTCAGGATATAGTTGTATATAACTTGGGTTTTTTTTTTTCATCAATCGGGTTGCAACACTGGAAGAGAAGACCAAAGTAACACTATTTAATAATCTTCCGTCATAGCCAAAAACATAAGATTTATATAAAAATTTCATATGAAGATTTATGCACTTTCCAACCCGCACTAAGTCTTGAATGGAATGTTAAGTAAGCAACGTAATGGCAACCCACATTGTATATGAAACAACTAAACCAAAATCAAATGAGAAGTGTCGTGCCCATTGCATAAATAAAATAGTAAATAAAAAAAGCAAAATTTATGTGGTTCGGCCTCCAACACATAAAATTCACGTGATTTGATTTTCAGAAATAAAATTTACGTCTACAGGTAAGAAGAGAGAATCTTTTATTATTTTTGAGATAATTTGTAGAAAGTACAATAAAATTTTCTTATAAAACTCTAACTCTACTTGATATAACTCACAAAATCTTGTCTTTTCTCAATCCACAATGGCGCTTGATACTGATTATATTGCAGGGGCGTTGCCACTACACTTCTAACAAGATCAGTGATAGGCTATGAATCTAGGCCTATCGATCCCTGCTCTTCGATTCCACCACAGAATTTTAAAATTTTTTATTATGGGTCATTTTCCTAAAATATCATATTAAATCATAATCCGAGTCTCTTTAAAAAATTTAAAGCACTCAACAACAAGAAGAGACATGTATAAGACCAGAAGTGGTGCTTGGGGTCCTCTAACCCTAAGTCTCTAGCTACAGTCGTAGACGCATTGGGGTTTAGGCTGGTGGTGATGTAGATGTGAGTGCATTTGAAAGAGGAGGGACCCTAGCAATAATTAAAGCAATAGATAAAAAATGGGAATATAAATTCAGGGTAAAGTGGCAACAACACTCGATGATAAGATGTAGCAATCTTATGGGTAACATCATACTTAGATAAAAGGGACTCGAATTGCTTGTTACAGAATTGTGTTCCCCATCACTAATAATAGCTCTAGGTATCCCAAATCGAGTGAATATGTTCTTCTTGAGAAAACGAACTACACCTCATGCATCATTAGTTGGAAGTGCAACTGCTTCAACTCATTTACTCACATAATTAACAGCCGCCAAGAAGTATTAGTTAGAGTATGAAGAAGGGAATGGTCCCATGAAGTCAATACCCCAAACATAAATAATTTCACACACCAAAATGTTATTAAGTGGCATTTTATGTCTCTTAGAAATATTTCCAAACCTTTGAAAATTATCACAAGACTTCATATAATGAAATGCGTCCTCAAGCAATGTAGGCTACTAGAAACCACACTCCAACACCTTATGTGTAGTTCTAGTAGGCCCAAAGTTTCCTTCACTCTCCCTTGAATGACAATGACTTAGAATTGAAGGCACTTCTTCAGCCGGAAGACATCTTTGAATTTTTCCATCGGCACATATCTTATAAAGAAAAGGGTCGTACCAAAGATAGCGCTTAACCTCATAGAAGAACTTCTTCTTTTGTTGGTACAAGAAATTAGGAGAGATCACATTACCAGCCAATTAATTCACTATGTCCATATAACATGGTAAGGTAAGCATGGCTAGTAAATGGTTTTCAGGAAACACTTCCTTTATATCTTGGTTTTCTCCTTTATCCATCACTTGTTCATTTAAATGAGATAAGTGATCAACTATAAAATTTTCTTTACCTTTCTTATCTTTGATTTTAATATCAAACTTTTGCAAAAGAAGAACCCGTCGAATCAATCGTGGCTTGGCATCCAACCTGTTCATAAGGTACTTCAATGTAGAATGGTCCGTATAAACTATCACTTTTAAAAGAACCAAAGAGGACCGAAACTTTTCAATTGCAAACGTCACAGCTAACATTTCCTTTTCAATGGTGGTGTACTAAGCATCATTCAATGTGTGACTTGCATAATAGATTGGATGGAAAAGCTTGTCATGTCTTTGTCCAAGTGTTGAACGAACTGCAAAATCACTTACATCAGACATCAACTCAAAAGGAAGAGACCAATCAAGTGATACCAAAATATGTGCACTAGTGAGCTTTTCCTTTAATAATTGAAAAGAACGCATACACTTATCATTAAAGTTAAAAATTGGAAAATTTCTTGATAAATCACCTATAGAATCTAGCATGTCTAAGAAAACTCTGAATTGCTTTAACTAAATGAGGTGGTGGAAGTTGAGCAATTTCTTCTACTTTAGCTGGATCTA
>JAOXYD010000008.1:16218562-16242419 GCA_028565735.1 Pinacopodium congolense | reverse complement strand
GGGGGGTTTCATGCAAAAGATGTCAGGTTCTAGACAGGTTACATCCCGTTCCCAAGCCCAATTTTTTTTTATTTAGGCTCAAGAATACAGTTAAAGCATTAGAAAAAAAAGAAGATTTCTACATTCATGTTGCGGCAAGGAAACTCACAGGCATGTTAACTCTCAGATTTGTTCACAAACAAATGAGGTGCAAATTCCTTATAGTGATAAAATAATTATCTATAACAGGTTAGCTTGAAACTCAATTGCAATTTCTTAATATAACATAGTGATTGCACTAACCTGTAAGCGCCGAAGAATGGGCTTCTGCCACTTCTCACGCTGCCCAAAAGTAAAGTAAGAAATAAGATGTAAGCTCACACTCTTTACATGAAACATGAGATGCCATATGCCCAACTTAAAAAGAGTTGGTCACATGTAGACTCCTTGCAGCTGGCACAAATTGAAGAACAGCTTATATGTTTGTAATTTAATGCCCGACCACCTAAGCTATAAAATTTTTCAATCAAGTCCTTTACAAACAAAACATTAAATTCCTCAACAGAAAACTTTCAAGCAGATCAAGAATTTCTTCTCCAATAACTGTTCATATGGTGGACCTGTGAGGGCTTATTTCTTAAGAGAGAGAGAGATTGTTGCAGGGGTGCGGATGGGGGGAGTCTACACCAACCATAAGGAACTTTTCTGTAATTAACCTTTTTTTTTTGCATTTGCATTTGCATTTTCTCAAATAAAATATATGAAACATGATGCAAGGAAAAGGGTTAGCGCAAAGCAGGGTGTAGAATTGGGGTGATTGGGACTGGGACAATTAGGGATTCTATGACAAACCTCCTTAACAAAATTTGAATACATTGATATATTTTGCACCAAAATTCTTATTTATAGTAGTCTTACTAGAACCCCTACCCAAAATAGAATAAACAAGCCCTAGGAGAATTCCTAATGGTAACAGGAAAATCAAGTAATACCTTATTCCAAAATAAATCTAATCTAAATAGAAAAACTTATAAAGAACAAGTAAATAAGAAACATAACACTAACTAGAAACAAATCAAAAGTTGGGAGTTTGGGCAGGATGCTCCTGCTTCAGTCTCCTCAAATTCAAAAAAGAACCAGCTTCAACAAGCAAACCTTGACATGTGCCTTGTATGTCTCGAAATTAACTAATTTAACATCCTCTTTCACAGATTTGCCAAGCCACTTCACCAAAAATCTTCTATAAGAATTTCCATGTCTTGAGAGAGAGCATCTAGAACTTCCTAATAACATCATTGAACAGGTCGATACGTTCAACGTCCTATAGTCCCATTTTAGATGTAAATATTAACAATAAAGAAATTGTTAGTAAGAAGAAAATCCGTCGACTTTTGAAATCGTGAGAGTTCAAGTCTCTCTATCCCCAAAACAAAGAGGCCTCTTCAACTCTCTAATTATTTATTATTCCCAAAAGAGCATATTAATTTCTGCAACACAATTTCATTGCCTTCGATGCGGCTCCTATGACTACTCAATCGATTATCATAAACTAAGGGAAGAGGATTTCTCCCAGGTTTGAACTCATTTCCTGCGAAGAAGATTTATAAGAGAAAAGAGTTTCATATCTTCGTTCCCCTTGTCGGCGGATCTAACTCTTTGAAGAAATTGGGTAACTAGAATAGAAGGGTAGGAGATAGGAAAGGTTCACACTCCACGAGAGCTTTAGCAATAGAAACCCACTCGACTTGTGTATTAATGGACTACTGAACCCATCAACCTCTTAGTTTCAAAAAGATAATTATTTGTGTTCTTGTGATTTGCTGGAATTGTAGACAGGAAAGACATTTTCCTTTATGAATGATAACATTAACCTTTTGCATGACATCGTTTGTTTTTAGAATAGTACCACCACCACTAGATAAAGAATTTCATTTAGTTACTTTTCTTCACAAGGTTTATCTTAGGTTCAAATGTTGAATGATGCCCTTCATAATTCCATTTTCCGTGATTCCTGCTTGAGTTTGCAAGGAATCAAAATCAAAATCTTTGCCTTCTCCAAATAGAACCTTTTTCTTCTATTCCTCGATCCTCTGTCAGGGGTCCTAACAAATTTTTTAATCTCAAACTGTGTCTGGTTTTTCTTTAATCAGATCCACATGAACATGATGCCCTTCAAACAAAAAAGCAAATGCCTTTGCATACCATGTATTTGATATATGCATATGCTGACATCAATGACTATTTTTCTTTTTCTGGATCAATAAGAAGGTCCTCAACCTTTTTACCAATAGACGCAAGTCTAAATAGGTCTGGATAGACTTCTACAAAAACAGCTCTTAACCTAGTTATACACTTGACTTGTGTGTGAGTCGCTTCTTTTGCAAACACATCTAATTAAGATTGATCTGTTCACAAAATGGACTCCTCAAAAGCTAAAGCTTGACTGATTTGCGATATGAGAAATCAAATCGTAGCTTTTCATCAAGATGACTGAACCCTTTTGATTGACATGAATATCAAACAATTCTCTCAAAGCAAAGTTCAACATGTGTGTACGGGTATCTTAAGGAGCAATAAGTTTCCGTCGTTTATAGTCAACCTTAGATATCACTTTATCAACTAAAGACACTCTTCCATCATTTTAACCAAGGATACCAATGTCCAGAATAAATCCATCAAACAATTCGACATTGCCATCTTGACATAAATCAAAAGAGTCCTCAAGTAGAATCTAGCCAACTTGCTTGGCATAGAAACTACCAGACTCCAAAACCACACCAACTTCAATACTAGTAATAACAAGTCCAAAAAACTTAGACCCTTAAAAAGGGCCTTTATTTCAATCTCACAATCTTGGAACCAAGTAAACTTATAGGAATCATCTATAGTTTAAACTCCCAGTGCAGATGTTGCATTAGCATCCATAACAATAGCACCATCAGCATGATTATATTTGGAAATGCTCCTTGCCAAATAAAGAATATTGGCGGTAAAAATACCTTTAAGGCACTATACTCTTGCTTTTAGCGATCCTTTTTCTACATTGATTGTATGATTCATAATTTCGTTAATTGTAGTAACTGTTCTCTAGCAAGTACAATTAATGAATTGCCTTGCCTATCGTTACAATGTAGCTTCCTAAAACTGTAATTGTAAGACATGGTTTTTAGCAATTAGAATTGTTTTCATAACTTCACTTTCATTTGTTTCCATGTGAGGACTTTTGGCTTGCCTTATTGTGCATGGTGCCCTTCAACTGTCTTCCACCATTGAAATCTAGTAACCCTTCAATAGAACCTTCAAATAGCCCTGATGTTCTTCAATAAGTTTCTATACAAAATAAAATTTCAAACTAACCTTCCATTCCAAATAATCTTACGCATCATATTTACGATATAAATTAGCAACTTCAATCTTGATCTTCCCACAATTTATGTAAAAGGCGAGGAGTAACCACTTTTCAATTCTACCTCGTATCATTTGATTAACAAATCTAGTTTCATGAACAGGGTTTTGCTCCTTTAATACATACTCAACCTCAAGATTTTTTTGAATCTCTTGTGCCTACCTTCTAGATTCTCCACATAAGCCTCCACTAGTTCCTAACGTTTACTACCCATGAAGTGGGGATTGAGATAAAAAGCTCTGTGAATTACTGCCACTTTTCTTACATCCTGAATCTATGTATTGATACCTCTACATACAAGGATCCTTCTCTTTCTACTTCTTTTATAATTTCAGGAATCAAGTTTTATTTAACTAAACATGGAATTTGCAATCATGCTTGGGCCTCAACTATCTCTGTGAATTGAGTTGGGATGCCCCTAACTTGATTTTTGCCATAATCTAACAGAGTTTTGAAACTGAAATCCTTTTAAAGTATATAGGACCTTTCACTTTGATACCGCTTGATTAGGGAAAAGGGTTAGGGCAACAAAATTCAACAAAGTTAGGCTAGATTTGGGGGTTTGATTTGAGGTTTATAACAAAAACCTCCTTTAAAAAGTTTCAATACAAAACTGATGTATTTCTCCAAAAAAACACGTGCTTATAGTAGTCTTACAAAAAAACCAATCAACACTAGTGAAAGCAAATCCTAGAAGATTTCCTATTTATAGCAGGAAAATCTAGTAATCCTTTATTGAAAAAGAAATCTAACCTAAATAAGAAAGACATCTTAAAGATCAGCTAAAAAAGGAAACGCCAATACTAATTAGGAATAAATAAAATAAACTTCTTGAGCTTGGGTGGGATGCT
This sequence comes from Pinacopodium congolense, assembly GCA_028565735.1. Lineage (NCBI taxonomy): Eukaryota > Viridiplantae > Streptophyta > Magnoliopsida > Malpighiales > Erythroxylaceae > Pinacopodium > Pinacopodium congolense. Next base: position 16,238,183 of record JAOXYD010000008.1, on the reverse strand, counting down.
CCTACATCAAAACACAAAGATAGTATCTTATAAAAGAAGTTGACCATCTAAAAAGATAATGATGAGCTGTAGCTGCACATTCATTTTCTGCAACTTGAACTATGAATTAGCTCCTGTAGACAACAATACATAAAAACACTTGTGAATGCTCAACAAACTGTCCAGTAGGCAACATCACAAGAACAGCAATTTAACTTGTTGCCTCAAGGTAGGCAAGTTATATGCCACCTACACTGTTTTAAATGCATCACCTAAAGCATTTCCCAACAAGTTTTTGGAGGTGAGTTTCTAACAGTTGTTTTTCTCCCTTACAACATTACTTAGAACAGTTAAACTATACTGATGTAGGGGGACAGAGTAGGGCAATAAGTTTCAAGAACTGGAGCTAGAATTGGAGACTGTGGCCAACACTATCAAAAAGAGATTAGGATATAAAGAAACATCTAAAAATAAGATACCTGCAGTAATTGGTATGCTCTCTCGTAAAAAAAAAAAAAAAAGGTATCATTTACAGAAACATTCAGAAGACAATTCTTAACTCCTAGTTGAAGGCCTAGCTGTCAACTATTATAGTACTTAATAGGAATTCTAGAATACAATAGCTAAATATGGAAGTTAAGTAGCATAAGCAAGCTAAATATGGAAGTTAAGCAAACTAAACAGGAAAACATAATAAAACCAATTAAAATTCTAGAGCATTCCTGCGTCATATACTCAAGACCATTAAGTCAAGTTTCCCAAATTAATTCAGTTTAGAAGTATAAATCCTTTTGGATACTTCCTTTTCTTCAGGATATAATTACATCCCTCTGAGTTAATCCCATCTAGCATATTTTAAACGTTTCTTAGCTTTGCTTCCTCCATTCTCCAACAACACAGGTTCTGAACATGACAAGGACATCCTAGATATCTCACCCTCATGTTAACTCCAGAACATGTTAATTCTTCCTTCTTATAATGCACTAATCTCTTACCCCAACCTTGACATCCCTTATACAAGAACTAAGAAAAATGGAACTGAACAAACTTTGAGAGGGATTTTCATCCCTCCAATGCTTCTGTGCAATGAAAGCACTTCATTAGGGAATAGTTCTTTTAAAACACTCATATAGCTACGGACTTTTATTTTCCTTACTGCCGGATGAGTCTATTCCTTAAGTTGGTTACAACACTGTTAAAAACCTATAGGAATTTTTTCAGACAGAGAACTAAAGTGAACAAAATAAGCTTAATATAATGAATATCAAAATTGGAAACAAGAATATCATAGAATTGGGTAAATCACAATATAAAAAGTATCCCAAAATAGAGTGTATTATTTACCTTCTCTTTCCAATAATTATAAACAGACTGGATAATAGCACATGGAACAAACTGAGCCTGAGGTTGCAAGGCCTATCATTGAAAAAGAAACCAAAACAAAAATTTGTAATAATCCAACCAACTATATTTCAAGCAATAGATAGTCAAACAAACAATTTGAACAAAAGATTCAGACATGAAATATATACACAATTAGTCAATCGTTAAAACAATCAAACTACTCATATTGTCAAGTCCCACTTCACCCAAAGCTCACGACAGATACATGAGATAAAAAAAAAAGGGACTTCCAACATAGAACTACGTAAAGAAGCAGTAATTGTTTTTCCTTCCCCGAAGCTATGACAGATAAATTGGTATTTACATCAATTTCCACTTCACTCAAAGTTCATGACAGATACATCAGACAAGAAAGATGGGACGGACTTCTAACATTTTGCTTCTCCTTCCCAGAAGCTATAACAGATAAACTAGCATTTTCTTCAATGCCAATTTGTAACTGGAATTGATTTTGCGGCAAAAGTGAGATTGGCAATTATTAATCAGAAGGAAAAAAAGTTTCACCTCAATGGCAGTATCATCTTGCAGAAGTACAGGAATTGGTGAACCAAGTGTAGGTGTTATAACCCCAGCTCTTTCTCGAGCTTTATGATCCAGTACCTCCAACTTGAAGATAAGAGCTTCAAATCTGAATCAAAAACTATCCATATGATTACAATACAAACAAGAGAAAAAGATAGTAACAGATTAACAATTCTTAAAATGTAAAGGATAATGTGGATTGAATTCTTGAAAAAATCAGTAAAGTAAAATTTTGACTATATAAGGAAATTTCCTGTAAATGTTCTATGCAAAAGTTAAGAGCCACAGGAACGGGTCTGACCACATAATACTTCGAAACTGTAAATATATCATAAGTGAGACAGATTGAGTACAAAAATAACTGAGTATGAAGGGCCAAAACAAATAACTGATGACATGCTAGTAGGTCCAATAAACAAAAATCAAACAACAAAACGTCAACAGAATTAAGTACTTTTCCGGTAAAAGATTCTTTCTTTCATTGTTGAAGTCGACAAGCCAGTCCTCATCTTCATTGTCAAGATCATACTCAACAAAGTCTCCAAGTTCTGCTCGAGCTGCAGACAAGTGAGAGAGTTTCAGCATGCGAAGCAGAAGCAGAGAGTAATATGAACAAGGGAGACCAACCTCCCCGAGCGCGAAGATATGTTGTAGGTTGAGTGAAAGTGCGTCCATAGTCGCGTTCATACGTATCCACAACCAAAAACTGAGGAGTGGGAATTTCAGGAGCTAGCTTCTTGGTTGGAATGAGGTGTACCTAGAAAGAAGAGATTCAAAAATAGAATTAGAAGAGCAATTCAAAATCCCACACGTAAATCTGGCAGAGGTACGCACTTCATTGTCGGTCTCAGCAGCAGCTATGCGCAGGAGCTGAGAGTTACGAGTAGAAGTGGAATTGTCGTCTTCTTCAAAATCCTTTACAGATTTAACAATTGGAAGCTTTTTGTGTATGTCAAGAGGCCGCGGCCTGAATGACAATCTACTCATTCTCTCTGCTTATAGTTATTAACACCACACAGCACCTCCTTCTCGGGTCTCATTCCGCTATGAATGAGACACAGCTAGCAACTCCACGGAGAATAGCAAAGACAAAAGGAAAATGAAAAAAAATAACCTACAGGTGCACCGAGGCCAGTATTGTAGTTGAGTTTCAAGAAAAGAGGCTCCCAGGTCTCAAAAGTGGATTTCCAAATGAATCAGCAGGTGAGAAACGAGCTATGGTTTAAAAAAATGGTCGTAACTATGCTCTTCCTTCCTCCTGCAATCCCTTTTTTATGCCCTGTCCCTTTAATTTCAGCCTTCTTTCCCGGATAGTAATCAATTAGGGTTGGAGGAAGTCAGGGGGGAGAGCGAACGAAAGGGGCAGGAACCAATTATCGCGAGAGAGGGAGAAGTGTCGGGCAGCGAAGCCCAAGGCACCTGTGGAATGTATGGGCTCGTCTCACGAGCCCATGTCACTTATTCTTCGCCCCCATTCCGATGGTCCGACCCACTCAATTGTAACCACCACTAGCCCATGTAACGATTATGAAGAAAAGATGTCAAGAAGGATTCAAATTTTATTAGAGAATTAATTAAGTCTTATTTGGTTTTGCTAATTATTTTTATTTTTATTTTTATAAATATAAATATAAAAGTTGATGTAAGTAATACACAAAAATTGATAAATTACAAAACGTTAAAAAAACACAAGAAATGTATAAAAACTAATAAAAATAATTTGTATTGGTTCTTGTATGCAGTAAAACAGAAGTAAAAAATAGAAACATGAAGATAAACCAATGGCCCTAAACTCAATCCTCTCTCATTCGATTTTTATATTTTATAAATTATCAATTATCGTTATCTAATTTTATTTAATTATTATATAATTATTTTCATCACATTTCATTAGTTTTTTATATATTCAAGTTATTATTATAGGGTGAAAATATTAAATAGAAAGCTAATAAAGTATGGCACAAGGAGTTTTTTTAAAAACAAAAAATTAGTTAAATAGAAGAATCAATGTACATGTTGTGAAAAGGGTTACAAGGAAATCAAAAAACAAAAAGTGAACTATCACCAGCTATAGCTTGATACGAATCACATAGGACTAAATGCTAATGCAAACTAACATAAGATCACATGTCATAGCTAGCATAACATTCAAATCATAATATTAGAAAAATCTACTTCAATCCTTAACACTACTCAAGAAGACTCTTTGGTAAGATGAGTGGCAGTTGCAAATAACCTCATCATCTCTATTTGTTTTACATAGTCTCTCCGTATTCTAAATCTAGATTGTGTGCCACCACTTGTAGCCTAGTAGCGTAGATGATGATTTGCAGACATTGCTCCATAATAGAATGATTATCAAGAAAAATTCTAGAGTTCCTTTCATTCTACATGGCTTAGATTAAATTACTTAGACTAATCTTACAAAGCTTCATATCTCCTTTTGTTAACTGTCTCTTGCCTAGAATCTAGGACATATTTGCTTGCAAGGTGGACTAGTTTGCAGTTATGTTACATAAACATTTAACTTGAGTTCAGACATTGTCAAAGTAGCTGCACTCTAAAAAAATTTGAGAAATTGTTTCGACCTCCTCATTGCATGATACAAAAGTGGTTGGAATGTTGAAAATTTGATCATTCTATCCAAAGGCAGCTCTCAAGTTCATCTGGCAACTTTGGACTAGTTCACTTTAAATGAGTAAATTCTGAAATAATTCATATAGGACAAATTATTGAACTTGCTCGACTGGTGTTATAACCATTGAACCATGTCTTCACCATTTGAGTTTAGCCTAATATTTCAAAACATCATCTCTTAAAATTGAAGTATGTAACTGTTCTAATAATTTTCTTTGTCTAGTTAACAACTTATTTATAGTGGCATTTAGAGTTATAGCTGCTCTAAGAGGGTTTAATTTTCAATCCAAATTAGAGGTCCTAAACCAATCCAGTAATCATGCTAAAAGTAGATCCCTTTACCATCTACAACTCTAATTTTGATCACCCTTCATAGTTCATCCCTTAGGTTAAACAAGTTCAACATTCTCGAAGGGGTATCGTACCTTGGTTGGACATTTTAAAAGGAGTTGTATAATAGATAAACAAAAGGAGTTATATTATATGATAAATAAACAATGCCATAAATGATAAACAATAATTTTGAAAATATAAAAATTAAAACGGTAAAAAGTTAAACTATATGAATTTCAATATATTTAACTCATTATTAAATTTACATATATAAAAATATAGCTAAGACTTCCTTCTTGCATGCACTAATTTTAAAACTAAGGATCTTAATTTTGATAGCCTTTAATGTCACTTTTTTTTTTTGCAACTTAAAGCATTATACTTTATGACCCTAGTAAAGATATACTCTACAAATGAGTTCATTTTTCATTTTAATTAAGTAGTTTTAATTCATTATGTTGGTTTTCCTTTTGAAAATGTAAAGTGAAATTAATTAATGAATAAGAGAAGGGATACATAAAAAGATTAGCCCTCCTTCTACCAACCACGCATGCCAGTGAAACATATAAAATTACAACACAACTAATGCTTCAAATAAAATCACATACATTTACTAGCTTGCTTTAAAACCAAGGGATGTCTGGTCAAGCTAACTTAGTAATAAGGATGATTATCCAAGTTTTGCATGCAAGTTGAACAGTTTAGAGCTTCGTCTATGGTAGAATACTTACCAGTTAAACCCCCAGGAGTATAAATGGTAGAAATTATGACTAATGAAGCATTCCCTTAGCTTGAATGCAAGAGCTAGTACTAATCACAACAACATATCAGGTAGATGGTAATTTAGTCTTATGCAGTGCTCTATATTATTAGATACAGTCTAGTATCTTCCATTAGCTCCTTGAGTAATAAACCTTTGTCCTTTTTTGGTTTTGAAAAATTCTTTGATTCCTTTCTCTCTATAAGAAATAAACTACATATTTTAAAGATAATTTGAGCACCAAAACATCCCCACAAGTTAAAGGTTTGAATTTATAATATCAATCAATGATATGCTGCCAATTCATGGATGAAAGTGGGATATTGTAGAGAAGTTGCAAATTGTTTTAGATATGTTTGGAATAAGAATAGTTAATGAAAATGTGTTCCATGGATTCTCGATTATAATTATATAGAACATAAATTATAGGGGAATTCAGAAACCTTCCTAATCTATCTAGAGAACTTAATCCTCCCCTAACCGCCAACCACAGTATAAATGAACCCCTAGAAGTGCATGAGTATAGCACAATATTTTATGCTATCTAACATTTGAAGATTAAGATCTAATCAAGGATATAAAAGAAGCATTATAGAAGGAACCTAAATTGGAGATAGACAAGATTACTTAGTCATCCTAATCAGTTATGAGCATCATTTAGACTAAATTATCTAGTCATCTTAATCAATTATGAACATCATGTTTAGAATTTGTTAAAGTGTAAGGGGAGGTTGAGACTCTTTTGATACAGCCTCTATAGATTGTGAGGGCTCCAAGGACAATGGTATTATCTGGGATCAAGTTTTTAAATGTATTTAACTCTATATCCCATACCAAAAGGTCAGTATTTGACCAATGATCATACCAAAAGGATATAGTAGCTCCATTTCCTACCTTGTATTTGATTGTCAATCTTATAGATCTCTTAGTTTAAGTAGATTAATGATAGCACTCAAATTATACATCTTTTAAGCATGGTTTTATGATGATTATCTTGATTTTAAGGAATAATTTCATGTGATTTACGTGTATATTAAGTTAATTCTTGAATAAGATATTGCTTATGTTATTTTAAATGATTGCTTATATTTTTATAGGAATTTGGTGAGCAACTGAATGCACTTTTAGAGTTAGAATAGATATATAATTAATATGGATAGTAAGAGTATCAAGGTAGGAAGCTCGACATCAAATTGCAATGCCAACAAACAAAAAACAGAAAGTGCATTACGAATATACCAAGAGGAGTAAAGAGTTGAAGAAGCCCATGGCCTATGGTAGTGGCACTATCATGCTCTCATGTCTTTTTAATCTAACCTAAGTTCTTTTCTTAAAAATCTTTTATCCTTAAAGCCTCCTAATAGCGGCCAAAGTTTAAGAGATGATTCCTAAGCCATCTTGATAAGGATTCACGTAAGATTGAAGGAAAAGATTGGATCTAAACATATAAAATTAAAGATCAAAAGTGGACTTTCCAATAAGAATTATAAATAAGTCAAGAGATTCAAGATCTTTAATTGATAGGATGAATTTGGATAACATATGAAATCATGTGAATTTATCTTTATTCTTAGGATAAAAGTGCTCAAATGTGTTATAATATGTTTAATGGCAAATTTAATTCCTTAACACAATTTCTAGACTAAAGATTGGGGTTTTGGAAGAAATATGGAGTGAACAAGAAGTGAAAGAAAGTTATAGTGGAAAAAGAGCTGAAGCTGCAGGTGCTGGAAAATTCATGAGATCGGTCGACTAATTCTTTTTGTTCAGTCTACCGATGCTTCTGATTGGTTAAACGAATTATACGGGATAGCGAAAAAAAGAAGAAGGCAAAATGGTCTTTTTTAGGAGGTATCTTACCCTATTTAGAAATCATATGTAAGGTATCACCCATGCATAATAAGAGGGGAGAGTCGACAACCATTGAGAGACATGGTAACCATTCTCCAGTCATGCTTTCATCTTTTTTTTCTTTCATTTGTTTTCGTGTTCTTCTTCTTCCGTTTTTCATTCGTTTTCGTGTTCTTTAGTTAATGTTTCATTTTCAAATTTCATTTCCATGTTTTAGGTTGTGCTAACTTACATTTCCATATTGTTTAATGCTTTCCTTTTGTGATCCCGTTTCTATATATTCTAGTATGTTTAGGTTAAATGTTGGATAGATTTTGTGGTAATTTCTCTTGAATATTGTAATTAGTCTTTGTTTTATATAAATGAATGGTTTTTAATTTCCAACATTAATTTCACTAGTTTAAGTTTAGGTTTTTTCTTGTTCTTGATGTTTATGGATGATTTTTTTTTTGGTAGTTGAAAATGATGCTTATTCTTATGTTTTTGATTGCTTAATTTCAGTTTTTGTTTTTAGATAATGTGTTGGATTTTTGTATTAGTGTTTGGGATTTGTATTTTGATTTGTTTAAGCATGTGTGGCTAGGTGTTTAGGTGATTAAAGGTATTTTAGGGATAATGGGTAATTAATTGTGAGATTGTGATTGGTTTTTAGTGATTTGATGCTTTAAAACTTAGGTTAGTTTGGGAGTTTGGTTGAATATTATGAACTAGGTATTATCTTTAGGCTTGATCACCTTTTAAGCAATTCCCTAATTTTAATGTTAGGATTGAGCATATGATACGTAATAGTCCTTAGCGATTTCTAAAAGTAGTAATAGACTAGCTGGACATGCTTAACTATCTAGTCTAGGATCCCATCCCTTTAGGTTACACTTTCCAAACTTGTGTGTTAGTGGCCTAAGTTAGTCATTTCTTATCACCTAATATGTCTTCACTATTAAACTTGTTCTAAATTACAGTGAAGATAGGATTATTTCTAGAGTTTATTAGATTTACCTAAGTTAGAGGAATTGAAGGTTTGAGAGTTTGTTCAAACCTATAGGCTAGTACCTTAGATAAAGCACCTTTTACCTTCAGCTCATTTCTTTTTTATTGCTGTTAGTTTATTGTCTTTTGCTTTGCATTTATCATTTTTGTTTTTTTTGCATCTTAGTTATTTTAGTTCTCTTTGCATTCAAGAGTTTTCATTTTTGTTTTTCTTTACAACATTAGAAATAGCATTTGCACCCTAACTCCTTGTGGATTTGATCCTAACTCACCTTACCACATAATAAGGTTTAGTTAGGTTTATTATTTGGTGGTCCACGACAGACTTACCATTGACCATGAGCTTCTTCATCCCTCTTTTCTTATAATTATTGTTATTATTTTTATGATATTTAGGAACTAATTCTCTTATAGGATCTATAATGTTATGAACCTTAAAATATAGTAACACATTATTCCTTTCATTTAGTGTTGAATTTCTATATTTGTTTTGGATTCACTTATGGAATTAAAGACATTGGATTTTGATTATTATGCAAATGTGAAATTCAATTACAATGATACAATTTTGTATATTTAGATGGAGAAATTGTATGGAATGATTAGATCAATCCATAAGTGATGCATTTTGCATAGAGATATAGACCTAAGATTATATGAGATGTTTGGATCAGGTGTTGTTAGCTTACAATTTTAATGTATGTTCATATCAATTTGATGACAATTGAAGGTGCATTGCTCCCAATTTGATGTTAAAGTGTTTAATTAATTTTGAATTGATATACACTATCGTTGGAAGCTTAAAACTGAAGAAAATCATAGAAATTGTTGTAAAAATTTGAATATCAAGAGTAAAACAACGGCCTCTCTACACCACCATTTAGCTCAATCTGGAGACTTAAACACGCCATGGGGGCTATACAACGTCGTTTTACTCCTTACTAAGTGTCGTTTAAGTACTTGTCAAGTTTTTTTCCATATATCTCCATCTCTTATTGGTTGAAACTTGTGCAACTTGCCTCTAACTTGCAACTAACAAATTTGTTAAGGTTTTGAAATCAAAATAAATAAGAAATACAGAGAGAAACACATTTTTAGAGTAGATTTTCAAATTCTCTTAACGTTTAGGGCTCTTTTCTTGTGTTCTTCACATTTTTTGATTTTATTTGCAAATTTAGCGTGTTTTTAAGGATTTTAAAAGCCCAATCATGTTTCTTAGACATGTAGATGTGTTTGTAAGTTACTTTTGGTGCATTCTAAACCTGTATTTTTATTGAAATCCACATTTTTCTCTTATATGTTTAAGAACATGATGAATATGCTTTCCTTCTTGATTCAAATGAGTGACTGAGTTAATTTTTAGTTAAGGAATGGTTTGTAGACAATCTATGCTTATGCATGATTGAGGGCTGTCTTTTACTTATTTTGAGTGCTTAAAGCTTGTCTTAAATGAATCATATAAGAAAAAGATGAAAATTGGTTAAGTAGAGGACCAATCACTTAATTCATTGGAAAATCAGTAAGTAACTTGATTTTAATTTATACATGAACATTGATTGATTGATCTTGAGGGTGTTAATATAAAAATATGAATTTTAAAATTACGGTTCTTACACTTTAAGCCTGCTTCTTAGATTTATGAGTGGATCAAACCATAAACTTGGAAGTTAGAGAAAAGCCATTGATTTGACCATAACCTTGCCTTAATTTAGTGAAGTTACCTTAATACAAGCCTCTTAATCATTAATTAGTCCTTTTAGATCATTGAAAACTAATTATTTAGCCATTTAATCCATTAAGTAATCCCAAAATTGGATCTTAGTTTAGTTCAGTAATTTTAGTTAAATTAATCATTCAATTTGGTCTCTTTAGATAATTGTGATCCAATTTCCCTAGTACTTGCATTGTTAATTCTCTGTAGGATGATAATTCAAGTTTAAAACACTCACTATATTACTTGCAATTGACATACTTATTAACTTGTTGGTTTAAAATTTATTTTGAGAAAAAGTGATTAACTATTGAACTTGGTATTTAATTTGGATAATTGACTTTAATAGATAACCAACAACAAGTTTTTAGCTCTTTTACTAGGGAACTAACATAATTGGAATATTAGGAAGACATTGGTGTCAATGATTCTAAAGTTGTTAATATTGTTCATATTGCTTTGTTTGCTTTTATTTTAAGTGTGCTTTCTTTTTATTCGTGTGTTTGCTTTTATTTAGTAATTGTTTTGTTTTTATTAGTTTTCTTTAATCTTACATGCAAACTCGAGGCTAACAGCTTGAGAAGCTTGATTTTGGTCTTGAACTTAAAAGGACAATTTATAGGTAGAAGAAAGAATCTAAAGTTATCCCATCATCTGGGAAAGGTCCCAAAGACGTAAATCATTTAGAAATGGAGCATCAAGAGCATTTAACTGCTAGGCCTCATAATCAAAATAGAGAACCTATAATGATGGAATTAACATTAGGAAATGGAACTAGACCTATGGCTAGCATTGCTAGACCTAGGATATATTCTGATGATTTTAAGATTCCTCATCACATTCTTTCTATGATTAGGTATTCCCAGTTTGGTGGTTCGTCTTTAAAAGATTCCAATGATCATTTGAAGAGTTTTATAGATGTGTATGATCTCTTTAGATGCCAAGGTGTATTGGATGATGTGATCAAACTTAAGTTTTTCCTTTTTTCTCTTAGGGACAAGGTTAAAGCTTGGTTGAATACTTTTCAGCCTAGTTCCATTATAACATGGAATAACCTTATAAATATATTTTTAGTCAAATTCTTTCCACTTGCTAATATAGAAAAACTGAAAAATCAAATTTATTCCCTTTCCTAATATGAAAACAAAAGTTTGTATAAAGCTTGGGAAAGATATAAGAAAATGCTTGCAAAGTGTCCAAATCATGGATTTAATAATTGTGATCAATTTGATATTTCTTATACTAGACTCATTTCATCTACCTATAGTATGAAATGCAGTAGTAGTAGGAAATCTAATGAGCAAAACTCCATATGAAGCTTTTGGTTAATTGAGGAAACAACAACCAATAGCTTTCAATATAGTTTTGAGTGAAATCTTGGAAAGCTAATGGGAGCTCATGCATGAATGACACAGCATTATTAAAAACTTAACTATTAGTTCTTAGTAAGCAAATAAAGAACTTAGAAAAGAAAGTTGGTAGTAGTTTGCATAGAAGTGTTATAGCTTGTAGGAGTTGTGGTAGTACTTTCCATTCATCTTTGGATTGTTAAGTAAGAAGTCCCTTTGCCCAGGATCTTAAACAAGCTCAATATGTGAATTTTAATAGGCAAAAAGGAGACCTATTTTCAAACATTTACAATCCTGGATGGAGAAACCATCCTAATTTCTCATGGCAAGATAATTCAAACTACCAAAATCCTTCAGTCAATCCTTTAAGGAACCCTCCTTATGGCTTTAAACATCCCCCTGTCTAAGAAAACTATAGTGTATATGAGACTATGTTTAGATATATTTAAGAGACTAGGTAAGAAATGTAAGGCCAAACAAGGGACTTAGTCAACCAAGTGAGTCCATTAGCTAGTCTTATGCAAGAGTGTACCCCAGGTCAATTATTTAGTAATACTGAACCCAATCTAAGAGAATATGCAAAGGCCATCACCTTTAGGAGTGGAAAAGAAGTAGGAAGTGAAGGTCTAGGAAGAAAGGATAGTGGAAAAGAATAGGTGGATCTAGAAAAGGAAAATGACAAAGAAAAAGGTAAAAAAGTGGTAAATGAGGAATAAAAACAACCCTGTAGCCTATTTGCTAATCCAAATATATAATTATATGAGCCTATAATCCATTATCCTTAAAGACTAAAGAATGTTAATCTCGATAAGCAATTTGGGAAATTTCTGGAAATGTTGAAGAAATTGCATATCAATATCCCATTTGTAGAAGTCATTGCACAATTCCACTATGCAAAATTTTTAAGGACATTTTATTAAAAAAGTGAAAATTAGATGATTATGAGACTATGAAGTTAAATGAAGAATGTCATGCAATCCTTCTAAAGAATTTGCATCTTAAGCTCAAAGACCCTGGTAGCTTTACCATTTCCTATAAATTTGGCAATTTGCAAAATAGATATAGCACTGATGAACCTAAAAGTAAGCATTAATCTAATTGCCCTTATCTATCTTTAAGAAGTTAAGGTTGGAAGAACCAAAGCCTATAACAGTCTCATTGCAATTAGTAGACAGATCTATCACATATCTATGAGGAATTATTGAGGATGTTTTAGTTAAAGTGGATAAGTTTATTTACCTTGTAGATTTTCTATTGCTTGACATGGAAGAAGATAGTAAGATGTTCATTATTCTTAGATGACCATTAATGACTACGACCAAGACACTAATTGATGTACATGGTGGTAAGGTGATTTTATGAATCTAGGATGAAGAGATAGAATTTAATATTTTCTAAGAAATGTAGCATCCAATGGATTACGACTGTTGCAATTTTACAGGAGTTAAGCATTTTGAGAGTGACCCCTTTATTGTATTATGTGTTGATCGTTTACAGAAGGTGTTAAACTCATTCTCAGTATATATATTTCAACGAGGAAGAGATAAGTGAAGTTATAAATGCTTTAGAAGTAAGAAAGGTGTCTTCTGACTGACATCCTTTTAGGCAATTTGAAATTTTAGAAAGACAAATTAAGCCTTTACCAAAGATATCTATAGATTAGCCATCTAAAGTAGAACTTAAGCCTCTTCCTGTGTATTTGAAGTATGCATTTCTGAGTCCCCCATCTCATTTGCCTGTTATTATATCATCATCTCTTAATGACTATATAGAGGATAATTTATTGAGAGTATAATGAGATCATATAAGAACCATTGGTAGGACTATTACAAATGTTAAGGGGTTAATTCCTTCGATTTATATTCATAAAATTTTTATAAAAGGAAGCAAGTTATTAGTCCAACTATAGCAAAGATTGAATCTCAGTATGAAATAAGTATTGAAAAATGAAGTGGATAAGCTTTTAAATGCTGGAATAATTTTTTCAATCTCATATTCACCTTAGGTTAGTCTAGTGTAAGTGGTACCCAAGAAATGTGGTATTATTATAGTTTAGAATAAGTAAAATGAATAGAGAGCAACAAGAAAGGTAACTAGTTGGTGTATGTTTATTAACTATAGAAAATTAAATGACGTCATTAGGAAGGATCACTTTTCTTTACCTTTCATGGATCAGGTTATCGAAAGATTGGTTGGGCACAGTTTTTATTGTGCATTAAATAGGTATAATGATTGCCTACAAATTCTATTAGGCCCTTAAGATCAAGAGAAAACAACTTTTATCTATCTATATGACATATTTGCTTATTGACACATGCCTTTTGGACTATGCAATGCCCATGTCACTTTCTAACATTACATGATGACTATATTCTTAGATATGATCGAATCTTTTATCGAAGTATTCACAGATGATTTTTCAGTATTTGGCACATCTTTTGAACCCTGTTTGAAAAATCTAGATAAAGTGCTTAAACAATGTGAAGAGACAAATTTAGTACTAAATTGGGAAAAGTGTCATTTTATGGTTCAAGAGTGTATTATACTTAGCCATAAGACATCAAGTAAGAGCATAGATGTAGACCCAACTAAGATAGATGTAATCATTCAACTCCTACCTCTAAATTCTATCAGAGCGATTAGAAGTTTCTTGGGTCATGCTCGTTTCTATAAGAGATTTACTAATAATTTTTAAAAATAACTAAACTTCTTACTGATCTTTTGATTAAAAAAAATGCTTAATTGGATTATAATGATAAATCCATGCATTCTTTTAAGTTATTGAAGGAAAAGCTTACAAGTGCACCAATCCTAGTTTCACCAGATTATTCTTTACTATTTGAATTGATGTGCAATGCAAGTGATTTTGCAATTAGTGCAGTTCTAGGGAAAAGGATGAATAAAATATTTCATCCTATTTTTTATGCAAGCAGGACATTAAATGATACCCAAAATAACTACATAACAACTGAAAAGGAAATGCTAGATATTGTCTTTGCCTTTGAAAAATTTAGATTTTATTTAGTTTTGTCTAAGGTGAGAGTGTATACTGATCATTCGACATTGAAATATTTGATGAATAAACCTGATGTTAAGCTGAGATTGATCTGATGGGTCCTTTTATTATAAGAATTTGATATTGAAATAAAGGATAAAAAGGGTACTAAAAACTTTGTTGCTGATCATCTTTCAAGATTGAATGACGAAGTAATGGAAAAAAAGGAAATCAAGATATTAAATAAATGTTTCTAGAGAAGCAATTATTAGTAGTGGAGGATAAATTGCCATAGTATACTGATTATATTAATTATCTGGCTGGCAATATATTTCCTCACGATTTTTTTATCAATAAAGGAAAATTTTCTTTACTAATGTTAAAAAAGTTTTTATGGTATAACCCATTTTTATACAAGATTTATGGAGATAGAATTATAAGAAAATGTATTCCTTTTGAGGAAGTGCCCTTCATATTAAATTATTGTCATTCTACGAAAGTAAGAGGACATTTTAGGCCAACTAAGATGACACACAAGGTATTAAAATATAAATTCTATTGGCTTACATTATTTAAGGATGCATTTGAGCATGTTAAATCTTGTGGCAGTTGTTAAAAAAGAAAAAAACATTTCCAAGAGATATGAAATAATGTTGAGTAATATTGTCGTATACGAAGTTTTCGATATATGGAGCATTGATTTTATGGGTCCATTCCCTAAATCATATGTTACCAATATTTTTAGTCTTAGTATATTATGTAAATAAATGGGTCAAAGCAATAACATTGCCTACTAATGAGCCAAGGCGAGTAGTGAAGTTTTTAAAGAAAAATATTTTTTCAAAATTTGATAAACCATGAGCAATAATTAATGATGGAGGTTCCTATTTTTATAATAAGCAATTTGATTCCTTCCTATTAAAATATGGTATAACTCATAAATTTGCCACCTTTTATCATCCATAAACTAATTTTCAAGTGGAAATGTCAAATAGAGAAATCAAGAGAATTTTAAAAAAGATCATTGGTGATTTTAGGAAACATTAGTCTTTGAAACTAGATAATGAATTATGGGCATATCGCATTGCTTATAAGATGCTCGTTGGTATGTTTCCGTTTCACCTAATTTATGGAAAGTCATGCCATTTGCCTGTTGATTTAAAACATAAGGTATTTTAGGCTATTCATTTCTTATTTTATCATTCCAGGTGCTTTCTTTTCCTTCTCTATTGTCTCATTAAGTTACATAACAAAATTATCTTTTTTCAATAGTGGAATTAGGAGAACTTTTATGAAATTTGAGAAAGATAGAAAGACATATTGAGGAAGTGCCCATACCATGACATTAATTTGGGCATGCTTATACAGATCTTCCACGATGGCCGAAACTTTGGCATAAAACAGTTCATAGATACACCATTGGGTGGTATCATAAGTTTCAAGTCCTTTGAGCAACTTTAGGAGCTTATAGAGAGCATCACTATGAACACATATTAATGGGTGATGCCCATTAGAGGCATAATCTTAGTGGATGAGTGCATAATATAGATACAATTGTTTTATTGAAAGATAAAGTAGATTGACGAGGAAGTTAGATGGCATAATAATAGCATTAGCATCTGCTTCGTTCTGTAGAGTAGGGCATCCTGATCATAAATGCCAAACATTAGAAGTTGGGAGCCAACTTAAGCAAGGTGACTATATAGGGAATTGATAAAATAATCCATATAGTAACACATACAGCCTAGGGTGGCACAATCATCCAATTTTCTTTTGATTAAGACAGGGAAAACAACACCAAAACCACCCCTCCAAGCTTCTAAGAACAACAATAATCTAGACATTTAAGTTTAGAGGGGTTACTTGTCAAACATATCATTACCTCTAACTCCAGGTTTTAGAACATTGAGGCTTCAATTAAGAACCTTGAAAACCAAGTAGGGCATCTTACCAGGAGCGTATTTGAGAGACCACCAAGTACCTTTAAGGAGAAAAATCTACGGGAGAAAGTTCATGTGGTATTCTTAAAAGATTTCAAAGACGTAGTTGACAAGATATAACAAGTGGAAAAAGAATCTAATAAGGTTGAGACCTAGCATAAAGTTGATAAGGAAGATAAGGAAGTTGAAGAGAAGAAGAAGCAAGAGGTTAAGCACTTCAAACCAAAACTTCCACATCCTAGTAAATTAAGCATTAAGCAATTAGAGGAGTACATAGATGAGTGCCTTGACCCTATTAAGAAATTAAATGTTAACTTTTCTTTGGTTAAATCCCTTAGGTAGGAAATAAAGAATGCAAAGTTCTTGCATGATATGTTTTTGACATAGAAGGCAAAGGAGTCTTTAAAGATAATGATGATTGAAGAATGTGTGCCTATATCTGTTGACAAACTACCATAAAAACTAAAGAACCAAGGGATTTTTTCAATCCCTTGTACAATTAGTCATTTAAAATTAAATGATATATGAGTAGATTTAGAAGTTGGTATTAATCTTATGTTTGATAATATGTTTCATGAACTAAGATTAGAAATTATGAAATATATTAGGATGAGCATGTAACTAGCAAAGAGATATGTTAAGTATCTTAAAGTTATTGTTAAAGATGTCTTCATGAAAGTTGATAAATTTATGTTCCCTGTTGATTTCATGATTCCATACATAAAAGATGAGGATGGAATTCCTTTAATTCTAGGTAGATCTTTTTTAACTACCTTAAAATCTCTTATTGATATTTTAGAGAAGAATTTAACACTTAGAATTAAAGATAAATTTATCTTCTTTTCACATTTTAAAACTACTAAGTCATCATAGCATGAAAAGAAAAAATCTTGTTCTTTTGATATCTTTATTCATGGAAATTTAAGTACTTTATATTGGAAATCAAACTATAAAGGGGCTATTTGTTTTCATTTTTTCCCTATTTATTGTTTATGTTTTTCTTTTCATAGAAACCTACGTAAAAAAATATGTTTGGCATCATCTATTTTGTTTTTGTTTTTATGAAAATACAGAAAAGAGAAACAAAAATAGAAAAAACATAAATTTTATGTTTCTCTGTATTTTTAAAACATATTGCAAAAACACAGAGAAATTGTTTCTCTGCTAAAGAGAAACACTTCCTCTCAGTTCTCTCCATTCTCTCTAGTCTCTCCAGGTCGACATCTCGTTCTCCCAGCACCTTTCGTCATTCTCTTACTTCTGTCTTCGTTGTCTTTCCTCCGAGCACCCTAGTCCTTAGTCCTTGAGCCCTGCTCTTTACTCCTAGTGCTGCTCACGTAGCTCCAGTTGTGTGACAGAGGTATGGATGTCATCAAAATTAAAAAATTTTCTTTTATTTTCTCCTTAGTCTCTTCTGTTTTGAGCAAATGTAACCATTTGTTGGTTTAGGTTGGTGGTGTCAGGAAGTTTGGGCAATTGGTAGTACTCTCCCATCAGTCGTTTTTCTTCTTTCTCTGAGGTGCGGTTTCATTTTTTGGTCAATTTATTACCTTCTAATGCTTATCCCGACCTTGTTAACCTTCTTAATTTTGTTTTTAATTCTTGAATTTTTATTTTGAATGTTGTGAGTTTGTGGTAAAACTCTCCAGAATTTTGTGTTTGTAATTTTAAATTTCTGGAATCTACATGTAAAGTTTCAAAAAACATGATGATTTAGGTTTATAGATCTTGTGGTTTGTGGCATTGCAGTATTTATGTGTCTTGAACTCCATCTGTTCAAATTGTTTGTTATATACAGATTGTCATTGTATAAATATGAGATTAATATGCAAAGGTTAGATGTGTTTGATATATATGCAAAGATTTTAATGTGTATGAGATTAATTTGGATGTATAAGGTGCATTTCTATTTTTTTATGGCCATTTCCTACTGTTTGATAGTTTGATTCTTTACTACTAAGGCTGACCTTGCTGTAGTTTTGAATTTTGTTTTTAATTCCTAAATGTTTGTTCTGAATTTTATGGGTTCTGAATTTTGCAGACTCTATTTCTATTTTGTGATGGTATGTCTATCCTTTTGCTCAGTGTTGAACTCAATTATGATGTTAGTCAATTATGATGTTTTGTGGGTTCTAAACTCAATTATGATGTTAGTCAAGGAAATTCTGATGGTATATCTATCCTTTTGCTCAGTACTGAAAGTTGCTCTTTACAAGTCTATTGACATAGTGCATGCTTATGGAGTGCTGGTTTAGATAGGGCTAATTGCATAAGAACTCTTTGTAGTTTCTTCTAGCTAGTTTGACTACTACTAATAGAAGAATTAGGTTCTTTTAACATCATCTGTTTACTTATGGAAACAATAGCACACTTTATTCTTGTGTTTTCTATCTTGCTTTAAATCTTATATGATACCTTGACTTGTTGCATTAACAAAATCTAGTGGAAGTTCAGGTATTAGGAGATAATTTCGTAGAGAATCATTGTTACATTGTTATGTTGTTATTACCTATGTGATTACTTGTTATGTTGTTATTTTTTATGACTTGTTATGTTGTTGTTGTTACATTGTTATGACTTGTTATGTTATTACATTATTACATTATTATGTTGTTATTGCTTATGAGTTGTTATGTTGTTATTGCTTATAACTTGTTATGTTGTTACATTATTACATTGTTATGTTGTTATTGCTTATGACTTGTTATGTTGTTATTACTTATGACTTGTTATGTTGTTATTGTTACATTGTTATGACTTGTCATGTTGTTATATTGTTATGTTGTTATTGCTTATGACTTGTTATGTTGTTATTGCTTATGACTTGTTATGTTGTTATGTTACATTGTTATAACTTGTTATGTTGTTATTACTTATGACTTGTTATGTTGTTATTGTTACATTATTATGACTTTTTATGTTATTATTGCTTATGTTAGTGATGGAAGCTTATATGATTACTTGTTATGTTGTTATAGCTTATATGATTATTTGTAATTACTTGATAGTGATGAAAGCTTTGAACAATACGAATGCTTCTAACGATTGTATAGAGATAAGTGAAAAGGATGGGATATGGAATGATGCAATCGAATTGCATTTAATCTCATTAATGGTTGAAGAAGTGAAAAAGGGAAATCGAACTACTACTAC
>JAOXYD010000008.1:16206693-16218462 GCA_028565735.1 Pinacopodium congolense | reverse complement strand
ATACAATATCTCCTTATTTTATAAACTTAAAAGTAAATTAAAATTAAATATTAACATATAATTATATAATAAAAATAATACAAAATTTCAAAATTACATACCCAAATATATTTTTTTAATTTTTTGTTAAAATTCTTAATCAGATAAAATTTTAATTTTAATTTTAATTTTAATTATCAAATAAACAAAAATCTATTTTAAAAAATAATAAAAAACTAAGAACAGAAAAAAAAAATAGGGAAGTGATGACTTTTTCTTTGTTACGGCCGTCTTCTAATGGCTTAAGCCACGAATCTATTGTTATGCCTCAACTTACACGTTAGCAAGTAGGAAAATAATTGCTGAGATGGAAAAATGATGTGAAAAACGCATAAATCTTAAGACACGTTAACAAGCCTATCTCTGAGCTCCAGAAAATGATGTCCAACATTCCTTTGTTCAAATAGAGTAAATGAAACTCTTAAGAGGCGGAAGATAAGCTATGAGGCAAAATCCAGAACAAGGCAAATCTAATAGAAACCCGGAAGAACAATAAAAAACACACACGTTTGAAAGGCTGAACAATGTCAGGCCTCCTACTTCTTCTCCTCCTTCTCAGCTTCTGCAGCCTTTTTCATCCTGGCACCAACGTGTTTCTTATTCATGCGCTCCACCCGCAGCTTATCATAAGCTTTGAATGATTTCATCTCCTCAGTAACCTTAACAAGCTCCACAGGTGGGCTCTCTCGCACTATAGGCAGGTACTGGCCCTGGACTTGGGTTGCTGTGGCCAGTTCCTCGGGTGCTGAATCCCCAGTCTGTCCCAATAAAGAGTTTACTATGAAAATGTTGACCAAGGTGATTATAAAATGCATGGATACAGGACATTGCAGATTCAAATTTACCTTGCGAGCGCGTCTTGGGAATACAACCAATTTGGCCTTGAACGTCTTCAACCTCTGAACATTGGCCTGTAAACCCTCCAAAGAACGGTTTCTCCTTCGATGATCAACTGATATTCCAATTGTTGGGGCAAGTTTCTTTGGAATACCTGCAGCCTGGTGAAATCCACATATGTCAAAAACCTACAATTAACGCAGAAAAAGATTGAGATTTCTAAGAGGGGAAGGGTACTAAAGCTTCAAACCTTAAGTTCTTCCAAAGAAAACCCTCTGCCAGCCCTCACTTTCATGTTATATTTCAATGTTTGTCCGTGAACCACAGGGCGAAGAGGTCCTGCTGTAGGCCTAGGAAAGATCTTAACAGCCTTCTTCTGCCGAGCTGGCAAGTATCATATATAAAGCAGAAATATTAAAATCCAGTCCAAACACTGAAAGCTTGAAAACTATTTTCAATTGATACATATAACATAGCATCCATACGTCAAATTGCAAATAGTTTCCTTTCACTTGTTAATATCCTTATGCAACTGTATAGAGCAAATGATATTTAAATGCAGAAAAATTAAGGACAAACAGGAATGGCAAACTCGGTTTTAAAATACTTGCCAATGCGCCTTCTTGTCTTCCGTGCTGGTTGATTAAACCAAGTCTTCACATAATTTTGCCAGTGTTTCTTGAAGTGCCCATTGGGCACAACATTGTTATGCTTGACCATGTCTTACCTGTTAAACCATAATGGCAGATATTTAATACACAAGCAAGTACACATTAAACTAAAGCAATTATACATTCAGTAATATCATAATGTAGACAGCATAGACATTCAGTTATGCTACAAAACATTCTCCAACAAAATCCTAATATATACAACAAATTTCCCATGTGTTAAAACCAGCACTGATCAAAATCAGAAATGAAGCGAACAAAAGAGCCAACACAGCATTAATAGCCAATCAGAAAATTGCATTACATATTAAAATGAAAGATAGGAACGCCTTGTGAACAAAGAACAAAACATGACATGGTTATTAAACCCTTTAGCTCAGAACAAATATAACATAACTATAAACTTCGTAAGAAAAAGTTTATCCGCTATATTGAATAGACCTAATAAAAGTTTTTCTGAGACATCAAATGCCAGTTGCGAGAAACATTACGGTTAACACATGCAGTCCATTCTGTATGTGTTTTGTTGCTTTCAATTTGAAGCTCTACGTTATGTGGCACAACAAAGTTGAAACAAGGAGTCATTTTCAAATAGCATAGACCCAGCAACAACTATATCTGAAATTAGTAATATCCCCTAAATCCCTTGGCTTAGCATTGGCTCCAACTAAAGTCATTCCACTTGAGAAGACTTGTCTTTTACCTGGAACGATTATTTGTTTGCGTTCCTCTTATTCAGAATAACCAAAATCCTCACATTTTCCCAATGAAAACCGACATACAAAGTCGGTTTTAACACTAATCATGGCCCGAACTAGCAGGTCAACTTAGATCATCATTTTCTAATCTAACGCAGCGAGAAACAAAGTTAACAATCGAAAAGAGAAAAAAGCGAAGTAAAAGTGAACTCACCTCAAACGGAGGAAGAAATTGAGGAGCGGCGCTGCAGACGAGAGTAGGAGGCACCTGAGCAGGGTAACAAAAGACGAAAAGAGGGTAGTAATATAAATGGGGAAGGAAGACGGTCTTCAAATAAAATTAGGTTAGGCTTGTCTTGTCTGATCCATGGAGAATATATGGGCTTGGACCCTGTTTGGATTGTGTATGCCTAATTTCATTCATTGATTCAGAATTTCAATACCAAACATATTCCTAGAATTTAACAAGTTATTTTGCTATAAAAATGTTACTTTTAATAATGCATTTCTCACTTAAATATTTATATATTTTTGTATAACTTATAAGGAAAATTTTCTTTTATAGATACAATTTATAACCTTTTATTTTCGTTATTTTTTTTGAGAAATTAAAGAATTGTATTAAAGCTTTAAGAATTACAAAAGGGTCCATACATTGGTCTACCTAAATCACGAAACACAAAGCTCAAGCATCACTAGATAAATAAAATACATAACTTTTATTTTCATTATTTTTTTGAGAAAATAAAATTATATTAATACAAGAAATTGTACAAGGGTACAAAACTCAGTCATTACAATATTCTAGACTTGCAACATATTTTGGAGAAATAATTAACTAAATGATTGATTTTTTATAGTCGATCATAACCGGTTCTTATATAATAATAATAATAATTTATTTATTTATTTATTTATTATTATTATTATAAGGTTGACAGGCCATAAGAGAAATACAACAAGAAGTTAACGCTATTTTTTTTTTCTAGTTAAAGTCTTTCAACCTACATATTGGGTGATTATGAACCTGTCCAGGCATGAGATCCAATTTCGACCCTTTTATGATCCCAACGACTTCAGAGGATTGAATCAATTTTGTAACTTTTGAGCTTTCTAAAGTTTCCTAATTGTATGTTGATTTCTACTTACTTTTGCACCTTTTAATTCCATGTCCTGCGATTGAAAGCTGCTTCACTAATAATCTCGCTGTCCTATACAGCCTCAAGAAATCTCCAAACATCAGTCAGAATTCTACTTTTATTATTATTATAATTGTTAAAACAATAAAAAATATTACAACATATTTCAAAATAAAATGCATAAGAAAAAAAGATTTTAAGAGAAAAAAATTCTAGTTCAATGAACCAATTATAATTATAAAATATTTTATTTTTATTAAATTTTGTCACAATTCAAAATAGGTACGTGACCATCATGTAGGACTCGAAGATTAAAATCTTCAGATCACACGTTAACTTATTACTAATGATAAAATCACATTAATAATAAATATAACAAATAAGGACATGGTCGGGAGCAAATACCAATTAGAATCAATTCATACATATATAATAATATCATGAAACATGATAACTTTCCAAATCATAACTAATATGCATCTAATCCTAATGTATACCTATTAACTGACACGTTCTATAGATCTTTTCTCCTTCACAATCACAATCACAAAGCAACATGTCAATGTATTATCCATAATAGCAAACGTATTATTTCACAAAGTAAGCATTCAATTACGTAATGATGATTATGCATATATGTAGTATGCAATCCAATCATATTCATTGAAATATCTCAATCGTATATAGACTTATGATAATGAAAATACGCGATATATACATACTATATATAAATATATCGATATGCCAAGTAAATAAATATGCCTTTATGTGCATGTATATGGATATAGATAGTTATCCGTACCAGTATTGAAATTTATTCAAAAGCTAGTACAAATACAGTAACAATAAGCCAATACGAACTTACTTGATAAACGAACTTGTACATTCGAGCTTTGCGATGAGGGTCCGCTCTTACTAAACCTATTAAATAGGAAAGCAGATATCTCAATTAGTGCTAAATAAGAGTTATTGAGTTATACTAATAATCTAAGTATCATCTGAATTGCTAAAATAGTCCAATCATGCAATTCAGTTACTGCTCCTATTATTGCCTAATCTTTCAACAATTTTTAATTCGCAAATTATTGAGAATCTCACTATAGTCCTTTAGAGAAAAATGATCAATATAATTTATAAAATGTTTAGAAATTTTTCTGTAAAAATCACATGAAAGGTCACCGAAACAGTAAATTCGTCCTAGAATAATAATTTCGGCGATCGAAATATTCTTCCACTCATAAGAATATTCTTTCAAGTCACTTAAATATTTACAATTTCAAAATTCGACAATTTTTATACCAAAAGAAAGCTCTTGATGAGTAGAAAAACTTTCTCTAAAGCAACATACTCAAAAATTTTAACCAATTTTAACTAATTAAAGAAAAATTATTCGAAATCCTAACCTTTTTTTCAATCAATCGACAACGATCCGAATGGCAGTTCGCTACGAGATAATATAGCTTTTATTCTTGACGTCAAGACGAGTTGATTGGTAGTGGTGGTTGCCGATAATAACCACTGGAAGAGATGGATTAGTGGTTGGAGTTGTCAGCTTTTTTTCTTGATTTTCGTGATGATTCTAACTATACAATAATATCAACGTGTGTCAAAAGGAAAATTTACAACACTTTAAAGCATATATATCAGTAAGTAGGTTGCAGCTGACACGTCTCAAAAATCACTACTACGTAGTCGGTGATAATTGACTTGAAAAAATAAAATTGAAAGGAGTCAAACATCGCTAAGTAAGCTCATACTGCTCCATAATACCTAATGTCATGCTCACATATAATAATACATTAAAAAGCAAATGAAAAAAAAAAAACTATATGTCCATTCGCATTAACTATACAAATAATCATGGAGAAAGAGTATCTGTAAGACCTTAGTCACTAAAGGTAAATTCTCGCAATACTACATCTCGAATGGTTGGGGGAGCTAAGCATTTGCAACGACGTAGCCATGCTCCTATACTCATATATCTAAAAGGTTCTTTGAATCTAAAAGGGTTACGTAAAGTCAAGTATCAGTAACAGATCAGCTAGCAATTAATGGGGGGTGAAATAAAATTTTGAGAAAAGAAGGGAGAGAGAGCGATATTTATATAAGGGGGAGGGGTATTGTATTCTCCTCTCCTTACAAAAAAATCTTCTTCGAATTTTATAATAATTCATTATGAAGGAAACAAATATGAATACAACTCTTGCATTTCTCACTCTATTTCCCAAATAACTTTCTCAGTGTTACCATTCCTCTACCTCACCTTAACTATTGAAATTTGTTTTGATCAAAGCTATCATACCTAAGAATTCACCCACTGGCTCCTCTTCGTAAATCAATTTATCACTCTCCTCCATGCTTTGAGGATGAAGATGGATTTGGAGCGTATTTACGAAGCATAGAAATGTGGAATACTAGATGTGTTAAAGACATATTTGGAGGTAATACCAATTGGTATATCAAATTTCTAACCCTCTAAATTATCTCATAAGATCTAATATACATTGGAGATAATTTTCCTTTCTTTCCAAATCTCATTACACCTTTCATTGGGGATACCTTTAGGAATACAAAATCTCCGACTTCAAATTCTACCTCCTTACACTTCGGATCTACATAACTCTTCTATCTATTGAAAGTTTTCTCAATTCTTTGCTTGATCAATGGAATCTTTTCTGATGTGATCCTGATTAATTATGGACCATCCCCTCTCTCCTATTTCTTCCCAACACATTGGTGATTTGAATTTTCGTCAGTGCAAACCTCCTTGTATAGTTCTATCCCAATGTTAGTGGTAGTTATTATTGTAAGAAAATTCAATCAAAATCAAGTGTTAATCCCAACTACCATCAAAATCTATCACACACATCTTCAATATATACTCTAGGGTTTGAATTGTCATCTCAAACTGTCCATCTATTTGAGGATGAAATTTTATACTAAAATCCAATCTAGTGTCCAATGCCTCCTGTAATTTCCTTCAAAATTGAATTGTAAGATGTGATTCTTAGTTCGATACTATAGATACAGGTATTTCGTGGAGGCACATTATTTGGTCGATATACACTTCAGTAGGTTTGGACACTGAGTAGGTAGTTTTCACGAGTAAGAAATGTGCTGACTTCGTCAACCTATCTACAATCACCCAAATTAAATCACTTCAAATCTTAGTATAAGTTAGACCAACCACGACATCTATCATGATTCTTTCCCATTTCCATTTAGGAATTGACAATTGTTGTAACTTACTTAAGGGTTTCTGATGCGTAGTTTTGACTTGTTGACACATCAAGTACTTAGAGACATATTCGGCCATCTCCTTTTTCATATCGTCCCACTAATACGTATCTCTAATATTATGGGAGATCTTAGTGGAACCTAAATGTACATTATATGCAGCATAATGTGCTTTCTCTAAAATCTCCTCCTTTATGTTTTCTATCTTTCGAACATATAGTCTCCCATTTATTCTTAGGATGCCTTCTTCATATATTTCAAAATTTGCTCTATGTCCTTCTCAAACTTCATACATAAGTTTCTAAAATTTAGGTCCTTACCTTAAGCGACCTTAATCTTATATATCAATACTGATCGCACCCTAATACTAGCCAGTAGTACACTTGCATCTAAATTTTGAAACTGAGCTCCTCGATCCATCAAATTATGTAACTCTTTATCCAAAGCTCTCCTCTCTATTGTGATATACACTAAATTGCCCAGGGATTTCTTACTTAACGCATATGTTGCGACATTCACCTTTCTAGGATAATATTGAATTGTGTAGTTGTAGTTCTTTAGTAAATTTATCCATCGTCTTTATATCAAATTCAAGTCTTTCTGCTGAAATATATGCTTTAGACTGTTGCAATTCGCAAAAATTTCACACGTTTCACCATACAAATAATATCTCCAAATCTTTAATGTAAAGATTATTACTGTCATCTCTAAATCATGCATAAGATAATTTTGTTTGTGCTTCTTCAATTACTTAAAAGCATAAGCAATTGTCCTACCATTTTGCATCAATACACCTCTAAAGACAACTCTTAGAGTATTACAGTATAATTAAAATACTCCACCTTTCGTTAGTAAAGCCATTACTAGAGCTATAATTAAACACTTATTTAGTTTCTAAAAGATCTCCTCACAAACATTAGACCAAATGAATTGAATATTCTTTTGCATCAATCAGGTTAACGGTATTGCTATCTTAGAAAAATCTTGAACAAATCTTCGATAGTAACTTGATAACCCTAGAAAGCTTTGCACTTCTATCATTGTCTTTGGTCTTTTTCTAGTTTAAAACAGCTTCCACGTTCTTCGAGTACCGTTGTATTTTTTCTTGAGATACCACATGTCCTAAGGATATGACATTATGGAGCTAAAATTTACACTTCGAGAACTTGACATATAGTTGATGTTCTCGAGGTGTCTGCAACACCAATCTTAAATATTGGACATACTCCTTATTTATCTGCAAATACACCAAAATATCGTATATGAAGATGATAAAAACCTATCCAAGAAAATCTTGAATATTCTATTTATCAAGTCCATGAAAACTATTAGAGTGTTTATAAGGTCAAAAGATATTACTAAGAATTCATAATGGCCATACTGAGTCCTAAAGGTAGTCTGAGATACGTCTTCTCCTCTAATCCTCAATTGATGGTATCCAGATCTTATGTCCATCTTAGAAAAATATTTAGCACCTTGAAGTTGGTCAAAAATATCATCAATTTTGGATAATGGGAACTTGTTACGAATGGTTATTTTATTCAACTACCTATAGTAAATAAAAAATCAAAGAGAACCATCCTTTTTATTTATAAATAATATTGGTGCACCCCATGGTGAAGAGCTAAGTCTAATGAAGCCTTTATATAATAAATCATGTAATTTTTCTTTTAAATTCTTTAATTCTGTAGGTACTATTCTATACGAAGGTATAGAAATCGTAGCCGTACCAGGTACTAAATCAATGCAAAACTCGATTTCTCGCTCTAGATGTAATCAGGGTAACTCCTTAAAGAACACATTTGAAAACTTCCAAATCACTAGAATACTTTAGAGATTGTTACTCTCTATAACTAAATCCCTGAAGGAGGCCAAAAATTCTTAATACCCTTACTTGAGCATCTTATTGGCCACTAACGCTTAAACTATGATAGAAGGGATAGGTTTTTTTATCTCCTTTAAAAGTAAACTCTATATCCCCTGGAATCCTAAACACCACTTTCTTCTCTCTAATTGCTTAGCTATATCCACCAAAGTAGAGAACTTCTCTAAATAACTCATTGTCATACTGCGAAAGGAGGTCCAACCTTAATACATATTAATTATTCTTCCTCAATTCATTTGAAATAATTTTTAGGATATATTGGCTTAATTGGATGAAATCTATGGTATATTCATCCATCATTTAATCTCCATAATGTAGATGCAAAATCTCAGATCTTAACAATTTGAGCTGCAAAGAAGAGGAAATAATCTATAAACCTCTCCTTGAACTATGACCAAGTCATAGTGTAATACCCCTTCCCCTTATATAAATATCACTCTCTCTCCTTTTTTTCTCATATTTTCATTTGACCCCACTAAATGTTAAAAGGAGGGGTGTTACAAATGTTTTGACAATTAGGCCATAAAGTTCATCTTATGAAAAATGTAGAAAGCTTTTGATTTGTTTTAGAAAACAAATTGACATTGATCATTTTATTGTGGTAAAAGAATTGTCACCTAAGGCCTTGTTTAGTTGGACTTTGATTTTTGGTTTTAGTTTCCTGTTTTTCTAATCACAAAAATTGATAAAGAAAACACACTAATACAACACAAAAATCAAAAAAGAAAACACAACAACCACAACAAAAAATCACAACCTATAATCCATCTAAACATCCCCTATAAGTGTTTCAAGTTAGTGATGACTGTTACAAATACCATGAGAAGGTTACTGTATATAAGTTTTTCTTCACCTATTGAAGAAAAGACTCACATTAAATTCACTTTTTTAAAGAAAATTTTGAAAAGTCAATATAGGTCAAATTACTATAAAATCAATTTTATATTGCCTACCATATAATATTTTTATATTATTTAATACTTCTTTGCTATTGTGTTAGATTTTAGACTAAAATTATTGCATCTATATGAGTTTGTAAATTGCATGCATTTAGACATATAATGTTTCTTTATTTGTAAATAGATCTAAATTTCGATAAATATTCAAATAATTATATAATTATCATTACTACATCACAATTAATACAAAGGAGTCCATTATGGAGCCACTGAGTGGCTCCTGCAGTCATAAGTGAGTCCCATGCAGGGTTCACTTAATTTTTTAAAAATAAAATGACCTTTTAACCCTTTTATCCTTTTATCTATTTTAACTTTATTTAAAGATATAAAAGTCAATTAATATAATTTTAAATACATATTTACGTTTTTACTCCTAATGCATTAAAAAAATTACATTTTTACCCTCAATACATTTACCTTTTCATCTCTATCATTTTTTATGAAATGATTAGGGAGTCCATGGGTGGCTCCCTACTTATTGCGTAATAAAAAATATCAACAATGTAGAAGAGATGATTGAAGAATTGATTTAGATCAAATTGTCATCTATCTAATTAAAAAATGTTAAAAAAAGATAGAAGAAAATGAACTAAAAATCTTGAACCAATACAAAAAGTTAAATGGCCTAATTTCAAAATAGGGAAATGAAAGAATGACTACAATCGATCAATTCTAGAGAACTTATCGATCATTATGAAGAACTTAAAGTATATGACTAAGTAATGGAATGACCACAATCATTCTAAAGAAACTTAAAAGTATATGACTTATTAATGGATTAGATTGATCTTCCAGTTTATGAGACGTATCTAGGGTGACTTCTTATGTCTTTAGGTTAGTTGACCTAAGGCTTTGAAGACAAGGATTTGGAATAGACCTTATTCATTGATTAAAGCAAATAATATAAAAGAAAATTAACTAAACTATGGAATTAATAATTTTATTTAATTTTGATTTTAAGATCTCAATTAAAAAAGATCCTTTTTTTTTACAATTTATTAAGAAAAATAAATTTAAAGAACAAGATAAATTGTCAAAATACAAACGAGAAATAAAGAGAATGTAACTAGGTTTGAATAAAAGAAGGAGCTAAACAATGTTTCAGGCATTCCCACAATTATAGTTTTTGGATAAGCCAGTTAGCTGCAAAATTTTTAGAGATTTTATTTTTTCTACAGCCTTTCATCTGGCAGCTGTAGAGTCTGTATGAGATTTTGGCCCTATTTGAAAATAAAGAAATGTATGGGCTGTTGAAAAGTAAGAAGAAAATGAGGCCAAAACAAAAGACCAAGTCAACTTAATGGGGAGAGCAACGTGAAGAACAAGACCATTAAAAAAAACATGACCTGTTGACAAACTTCACAAAGTGGGGGCATGATTTCAAAAATGGGTTACCCAAAAAAAAAATTTGAGAAGGGGGATGTGTCCAAGGCTAAACAAATTGGAAGGTGGGACATTAAAAATAAAAGATAAAAAGCAAGAAAACGTGACCCAGAAGCCTAGGAAGGTTTAAGATGGGTCAAAGAAAGATAATGAAGGTTGGTAGTTAAGGCGACTAAGAAAAAGAGGGAACGTCCAGAAAAAAAAAGGAAATAGGAGCGACATAAACTACAAAAAAAAAGGGGGGAGACAACCAAATTGTTTTGGGTTAGAGAAAAGAAACCAGTGGGAGTAGGATGTGAGAAATTAGGTAGCAACAATGTGAGAAAGGGAAAAACGTCCAGAAAAATTAAGACAGAAAATGAGCATAATAGAAGTGGTTTAAGGGAAAATACAAGAAGTGACGTAGTTGCAGATTGGATTAAGGAAGCCTAAGAATCCATGGGAGACCATATAAATAGATAGTAAAAATATTAGGCAAGAAGACAATTGTGATGTTAGGTAACTGAACTTTTATTTCTTGGTTGAAGAAATCCTAGCTATTGAACTCTAAATATTGTGAGACCTTTGCTTTTTATTTAAATCAATTTATTAGTCAAGTATCAATTATTTTTCTGGGTTATTATTTGATTTTTTGATTTTGCAGCTAGGTATGCAATTAGTTTGTGATTTTATTCAATCAATTGCTAGATTAAACAGATTGCCATTCAATTCTTTTAATCAAAAGTAGTGACTAAGATTTTTCTCTACTACGTTAGGGACATGATTATAGGAAAAATAATTCTCTAGGCTAAATATACATCGTATGAATGTTGTCTAGTTCGTTGATTTTCTTAATTCGTAAAGCTATTAATTAATTAAATATGAGATCGTATCCAGGTTGTTGACAAATAAGGGTTAATTCGAATACACTTTTCGGTTAAC
>JAOXYD010000008.1:16172572-16191015 GCA_028565735.1 Pinacopodium congolense | reverse complement strand
TTAAGATTTTAATATTTCAGAGTGTTAAGATTAGACCCTAATATTTTATAAGCGTTCAAAAATAATACTAATATTTTAAAAATATTCAAAAACAACTCCAGTCCATATTCCATTAACTGGGGCTATTAAGGCCACGTGATACTAACACGTAGTAGCACATGATTGGTTCATGTGCCGTGTGGATCTCACATGCCATATGACATTATTTTTAAAAAAATTTGTATGTGGGTCCTATAGTGTCACATAGACTGTCATGTGACATGAACCTCACATGTGGCATCGTTTTTTAAAAAAATTTGTGTGTGTTGGTCTTACAGTGCCGTCATAGACTGCCATATGAAAGTAGAACCCACGTACCTAATGAGACTGTAAGATGTGTCAAGCATACAAAATAAATCATTAATACTAAAATGAGATAAGAAAAGATAAACTGCAAGGATAACTTGCTTGGTAAAATTTTGATGCATATAATATGGATGGTCACCTATTTGAAACTCGCCTAAAGCGGGTTTGTTATAATTCAACTCTTCCAAAACGACACCATTTTACTGGGGATAAGTAGGTGAGTGAGGCGTGCATTGTTAAATTATGAACCCGAAACCTCTTAAAGCTTTATCAATTTTTCTTGCTACTAGATCAATTACTCCTTATACTTTGTTAGTGTAGCAAAATATAATTAGAGATTAACAGTTTGGAATAAGGGCTTATCATCACGTCTTACAGCCTCATTATATATGAGGGTCCCACTTCCACATAACAATCCACATGGTATAATGGGATTCCACACAAAATTTTTTAAAAAAAGATGTCATGTGACATTATCACAAGATACGTGGGGTTTACGTAACACATGGATCAATCATGTGTTGTCATGTGTTAGTACCATATGACAATTAACGGCTCTAATTAACAAAATAGAATTCATAGTTATTTTTGAATATTTTTAAAATATTATAATTATTTTTAAATGTTTATTAAATGTTAAAGTTTATTCTGACCTGAATAATAAT
Source organism: Pinacopodium congolense (assembly GCA_028565735.1). Lineage (NCBI taxonomy): Eukaryota > Viridiplantae > Streptophyta > Magnoliopsida > Malpighiales > Erythroxylaceae > Pinacopodium > Pinacopodium congolense. The sequence goes on along the minus strand of JAOXYD010000008.1, from coordinate 16,190,005 downwards.
TAAAATTTTAAAGTGTAAAACATACTTTTTTTTGGTCTAACCCTTTTAAAGACAAACTTGGCCGTACCAAACTTAATAGTTATCATAATGTCAGAGGATCCAATCCATAAAACTTGCAGAGCTCTTCGGCATGATTGTGTGCTCTTTTATTCGCCGGCCCGACCATTACACCATAAGAAGAAAACGCAGATGCGGAAAGGAACACGAGTGGCAACTACTTATACCACCCATCACAAGTCCTACTTTAAACTGTTCTATACGTGTCCAAAACCATAGCCATGCTGCTGTAAGAGGATTTCATTACAGTGAAAGATTTGTCGATTAAATAATCCCTTTTAACCAATCCTTGAAAGTTTTTCATGTAGCTCACGAGACATGGAGTTTTGTTGTATAAAATACGAACATAAATAACATTTTCCAAGGAACAAATGAAAGAATACCACGCCTAGAAGACATGATTTCTATGAATAAAATGGTCAACAGATGAAATTTTCTTTTAAATTCTGTGTAGTTCAAAATTTGAGATGAAATTTTCTTTTCAATTCTTTGTAGTTCAAATATTGATTTCATTCAGCTCCCCATTTCAGGTGTCTTGCTTCAGGGGAAATGGCATATCTACTCGTACTGGAAGGCAACAAGTATCTCCATTTTGTTAGTAGAGAAAGCTCAGGTAATCATTCTGTGGAGAAATCTTCAAATGACTGTCAAAATGGCAGGTGTCATCCCATTGTCGTAAATTTTCATGGTTGGATTTGACGTTCAGAATGCATGGCGATAGATAGCATCAGCAACACCATCTTCATCGTTGCTGAGACCAATTGCATTGGCCACAGCTTTCGTCTTCTCAGATCCATTGCTAAGTGCAATGCCTAAAGAAGCCAACTCGAGCATCTCAACATCGTTTTCTCCATCACCAATTGCCATAATCTGAAATGCAGACAACCAGAATCAGTCACGAGAGAGAACAGGTAAATACAGAAGACTTAAGTACAGCCACAGTTTTAGGTTTGGCTCATTAGTTCTTGGTATTCCCCAGGCATTCACATCTGCTACCTCTATTATTTTTGCCTCACCCGCCCCCCCAAAATGTCAAGTAGAAGGGGCTCAATGCTCGTACCAGATTCCCAGGGACTTGAAAAAAGAGGAGTGTTTTGAATTATGTGTATACTTTTCCAACACGTTTCCTCAGTATTCTGTCAACTTTCACATGATTTCAGACGTTCAAATGCACTAATTCCATTATTGGTTGGCAATGCATCAACTTCAGACACAAAACAAAGTAGATGCACCTACGCCTTCTCAACATGACAACATAGGCAACAAAAGCAGATATCTTATTTTTGTACTTCAAAACAATAAATTAACAGGAAAAAGATTTAACTAGAGAATGTTGGACCATACTTCCTTTGTAGTAGCACCCAAATGATCAAGCAGCAGTTTTATTCCACTCCCCTTTGAGGTTCCAATAGGGACAATCTCAAGCATTTCAGGAACAGCTTGGACAACATTGGCCCGGTTTTCAGTTGCTTCTGACCAGTGTGGCCGCAGGGTAGTGGCCACTCTCTCTGCCGTGTCTAAAAATATCATTTTCTGCATACAAAAATATATATAATTATGCAAAAGTGAATTCCAATATGAAAATTTCTCAAGTTTGATGGAGCAGTAGAAAAGCTTATAAATTTACATTATGTAGCATCTGGCAGAAGTATAGCTCCCACTTACTACCCTGAGTACAACTAAAAGAAGCCAGTATGCATGTATTAGCGTGTTGGGCAGGTGAAATGGAGATGATCGGTTCATCACAGGTTTTATCTAAAGGATGCAACCATATTACAGACACCCCCCGCTTGGCAATACTTGGGAAAAAAAGTAAGAATTTACTTTACAGCAATAAACTAATGCGTATGTATGTATGTGATGTATCATGTTTTAAGTGTAATATGTATAATGTTTAATGTGTAATAACATTAATAACACATGTATTTATCTGCAGTGTGCATCATAGCAGAACCTTATAGGCCCCGTTTGTTTCTGATTCTTGTTTCTGTTTTATATTTTCTGTTTCTGTTTTTTTAAACAAAAAATCGAAAAATAACACAAAAATAAAAAAATAACACAAATAAAATACAGAAACAAAAAATAATATAAAAACAAAAAAAAATACAAAAATAAAAATAGAAGATAAAAACAGTAAGCTGAATTAAACAGATCCTTAATATCCACTCACTCTATAGTAGTACAATTAGAGGGAGTAACTATGTGTGCATTAGCACGCTTTTCAAGCAATCCTAAAGCAAATATATTACAAATTAAATTTCTCAGGCAGAAATCAGAAACTCACTTAATAGCAAGCAATCCTAAAGCAAATATAAGACATCAATTTTTTTTAAAATTATTTTTCCGGTTTCTCCTCTTCATTGCAGGTGTTACTTAATAGAGATAGCTACCCAATCATAGATGCAAGTTCAGAGATATAAAAGTGCATCATTTCTCTTTTAATGCCTCATAATGATCACATTAGGCAAAGTACCTGTATGTCTGCAGCAGCCAATAGATTATCAACTGAAGGCATGATTTCTGCCTGTAAAGATACTAATTGTAAAACCGCTTATGTTGGGACAGTATCGAGGAGAGTATCAAGGAAATCACAAATGCATGTCCAAACATGTACCTTTGGCTCCTGATATGTAGTATGTAGTGAATCAACAAGAGGGTCGTCAAATAGTGTTAAGCAGCGATCTTGTGTGAATGCAACAAGAGGAACCTTGTGCTCCAAAGAAAAGAGACATGCCTATAATGTCAAATCAACAAAGAGTGGCTGATTGGAACAAAGACTACAAAGACATCAACAACACTCATAGGTGAAAATTTTCTTTTTCTTTATTTCCAGATACGAGGAAAATTAGAATAAAGAAGCCATGTATTGTCATGGTTACAAACATTGGACTCATAAAACAGCTCTAAAGCTCTAGGAATACCACGTAATTCAAATATTATCAGCAGCATAATAATTCAGAATTTTTATGGAGAGAAAATTTAAAGACAATGCAAGCTACTAGTCAAACAAATTACAAGTCATTTCATACAAAGGGTCTCAAAAGTCATTGAAGCCAATTTCATATCACTGCAACATCAAATACAACAGGTCACTCAATTGAAGATTGAAGTAGCAGACTACACAGGGCAATTAATTCAACAAGAGTTAAGTAGAGAATTAACTAGAGAGGTTACTGCTCAAGTGATCTGAAGAAGGCGTAGTGGGGCAAAAATGAATCAATTGCTTTTGTTAGCTAACTTTTATATAGATTTATATTTTTCACCCACTAATTGGTATTCAAATATTCTTTTAGACCCATCTTATTTGTGCAGTAGATAAATTGGCCCCACTAAAGTGAAGTTATGGTTACATCATCAACACCAAGCCAAACACCATTCTTCTGGAGCAGCAAGCAGGGAAGATATTAGCTGAAACAGGAAATCATAAATTTCAACTGTAATTACTCCCCTAACTACTTATTTCCATAGTCTCAGAACCTAACTACATGTGAATCTTAACCCTTATAGTAAAAGCAATTTCAACTGTTTAATATATCTTCCCAATAGAAACTTAAACCGCCTAAAAGGAAAGACGAGAGTAACTAGTAAAGTATTCCCCAGTACATAATCAACATACCATCCTGCGAAGCATAAAAAGGACACCTACTTCTTCAGGGTGGCAGGAGGATCGGATTTATGAAGATAGGTCCAGTTTATGTGCTTATCACTCACATCAGATTAGCACAATGAACATGTAATGGGACAAAAAGTACTCTGTTAGTAGCAGGATGTGAATTCTTTCCTATGGACTGCTATAAAACTAACATGACCGCATCCACCTTTGTCAAAAATCAGCAAACTCAAATGAGAAAATGTTGTCTGCATGTGTATATCAAAACACATGTAGATACCCATGTTTTTGTTAACTTAATTGCAGTTATATGATATAGGACTTAAAAATATGACCTCTCTGCAGACACTTGGATCTAAGTTGCTTCGAAAAATTTCCTGACCTTGTCTACCATAAACAAGCAGTCCCTGAAATCAAGAAGAAACCTAGAATGAAAAACAATAAAGTGGAACAAGAAACAACTGGTTGTAGATCAACAGCAAAGAACATCGTATGCACAAATGGGTCTGTTAACAAATAAACTAAAAGTATGTTCAGCCTTCACCTTGATTAGTATTTCATGACAAAGTAGAAGAATATGAATGGCACTTCAAAGTGAGATGGGACAAAGTAAAACATTAGAAGCAGAAAGCTAGTTATGGCAAGTGATGTATGTAAAAGAAAACCCTAGAATAAGTGGCTTCTCAAGATCAAATGCTTGTATGTTATGGAATTAGCACCACAACATTATGCATGTCAATTATCTTTCAATATTTTCAGAAGTTTGAGAACTTTTACAGGCACTAAAAAATAAAAATCAATTTGATTATGTCAAGATTTGACTTGCCATTAATCTCATGTGACTCTTGCAGTTTTTGAAGCCAACTTAAGACAGATTAGACTTGGAACATCCATCACATACAGACATATGGTGCCAAAGAAGATTAAGAATATTAAAGGCCCTCCTTTTCATTGTATAGCTATACACCTAGTAGACCTGTATGAGCAAGTGAAAACTGCAGCATGCGTTTTATACAGTCAAAACCAAATGGAAGAAGATGAGGAAAAAAACACAGAAAGGTAAAAGAATACCTGTAAGAACACACCAAGAGAGTTCATTGAGACAATGCCATCTTTACCAGCCAAATCAACTGTCTTCAAGATGCTTATTGCACCAGGACGAGCCTGTTTTAATGTTTCATTAGCAATATGTAGCTAGGACGTATATATATGCCGAATATTGTGCAGAAGAGGAAAGAGCATAAAGAAGCTCAGAAATTGACCTAGTAGTATTACAAAGTCAGATCAATTTCACAGCAAATGATTCATGGTCAACCTATAAACAGATAAAATAAGTTACCCAGTAATATTTCTGGGAAAAATCAAAACAAAGTCCAAGCCTTGAATCAATAGGGAAGAAGCTTCACCAAGGAGTTATAAAATAATAGCCCGGTACTCAACCAAAGTGCAAAAATAAAATCTACGCTTACCTTTCCCGTTGCTATAACCACCTTTACACCTCTTGACATGGCCTCCTTTATTGCTTTTGCATTTGACAAGGAAATTTTACTTTGGCTGTTCAGCAAGGTCCCTTGACAGTACCAAGAAAAGCATCCCAAGCTAAAGTGAGAATCCATGCAGCCTCTAAAGACAGGAAAAATGTGGCCTTACCATCCATATCACAGAAGATGTAGCTGAACTTTGGTTTATAGAATCGTAAACTGCCTACTTTCTTCCTGCCTTTTAACAAAGTATCAGTTACACTTCCAATTAGAGATGTTTACACATGAATTTAAATGTATAAAAAGAGAGAAAGTGAGAGTAAGATCATAGCTCAAAATATGACAGAATATTGATACCACACAAGAGGAGAATTGCAACGATTTAGCAAAATTACCATCTGGATTTTCTGTAGGATGATTTTCAGCAGTCTCAGCATCATAAACACTCTGAATTAGCCCTTTCCCTTTCCACCCAAGAATGTTTAGAAGTTGTTCTTCTGCCTTCTCCATTTCAGTTTCAGCCTCTTCACTAATTTCATGATCAAATCCTAAAAGATGCAACAATCCATGCACCTACATTTCATGAACAACAATTTTCGCATCATAAGCATCATAAGAAGGATGATGTTATGAATGGTAAAACGAGTGAATAAAAGAGGCAAGGGCATATGATTTAGATTCATCTTATACAACTTCATAAAGCTGATAACAAGTTAGAAACTAACTTTATTCATTATTAAATGTCAGATTCATTAAAAGTTTCATCATTTATGAGTTCACTCTTGTCCATGAATTGTTATTCTTCAGTCTCAAACAAGCACCAGAAAGACGCGTTTAACACTCAAATTGGCCTCAGGAGAGAGAAATCCATGAGTTTCTTTCACTTTCACTTAACTAAATTACATTGCCCAAGTGCACAGCAGGGGAAGAATACAGTAGAAAAGATGATTTAAAGAGTACACCAACAGATTCTATAAAATTTGATTTTCCAGTTCTTCAAATGGAAGCAAAATTGCAGATAATTTGGTGTTCCATATGCAATGCAAGAATATTGACACAACAAGATAGAAAATCATGAGACACATAATTAAACCAACCAGGAGGATTCGTATTTCATCAAGTAGTGTATGCCCTCTTTCCTCAGCTTGGCGTGCAGCTGTCTCAACAGAAATTACTATGTCACCCATCATAAGCTGCAAAGAAAGGAACCGTCAAGTTCTTTGCCAAAACAGATAGAACCTACAGTGAAATATATGCATCTTACAACTGGAAGATCAAGTTCAGGAACGTGTTGTGACATTGAGAGAACATCCGTAGCATGATCCTCATCCCTCCATTCCTTGTTAAGTTTGCGAATGAATTCGTCATTGCAAAGGAGCACAGACAACTCGATACTTTCAAATCCACCAACGTCAGTTAAGGATATATCTCTGGTCTTGTACGTTGAATCTTTTAAACCATCAAATGCCAGCTTCATTGCCATTGGCACGTTAAGGCGGAGCAATTCCGCTATGTTCTATAGTCCCAACCAAAAACACAAATCATTATAAAATGCTTAATGCCATGCCGCAACAATCTAATTTCGTTAAATAAATGGAAAGTAGTCAGTATTACATATAAAATGTAAAGAATTTACCTGCAGTGCATAGACTAACACGGTTTGCTTGAAATGATTAAGGAAAAATATATAGAACGAAGCAATTCCAGGTTTTGCAAAATCAAATTACTGTCAAGGAAAAAAAATACCAAAATTTCAGAATCATCAGGAAGCTCTTCTTCGAGGCAAATGGCGACATTGAGCTGCAACTCCTTCTCCTTACTCTTCGCCGACGCACGTCTCCTCACTTTCCTGTAGTCTCTCCGAGCAGCCCATACGCTGCCTGCTCCCCCTCTTCCTCCTACTACTGGCCCCAAGATCCGCACATCACCACTTCCGGATAATGAGTGGAACTTATTGCCGAGAATAGAAGAAGAAGAAGCAAAACTGTTGGGTTTCGGGGCGAGGAATAGAGTTGCATGGGCGAGAATGCTGGTCGAGGAAGGAGTGGAGAGAGAAAGACGGGAGGCGCGTGTAATGGCACGTGCCGCCATGAAAGGAGCGGATGGAAAGCGGAGGAGCATACGGATTCAGAATTTAGGTTGGTTTCTATGATATGTACTATAACATAGTTGCTTGATTTGGTTGAGTAGACAGGCAGTCAAACTGACGGCGACGTCAATAGTGTATGCCGATCTATGAGCGGCTCTTGGTGTTGTCCTGGCGGGCGAGCCCAAGGACCAACCGTGTTTCAATCGCCTTAAATGTCATTCTCAATAATAATCTAAATATTTTATTTCATAATTTTAATTTAATTTTAAATAAAAATTTAATAAAAATAATTATTATTATATTTTTTTGTTACTAATAATAACCAAAACAAAAATGTTATAAATAAACTAATTTTATTTTAATCTATTATGTCAATGTTCTCAATAAATATTATCAAAATTCTTTATTGTATTTTTATTAAGAATTAACTTAATAGTTCTAAAAAAACAAGTATTTATACAATTGGTACAGTTTTAGATCAAATTTCTAATATTAATGAATTATAATTATCGTAGCTTTTTATTAGTGTTTATGATTAAATAATTAAATAATTTTTATCCAATTAATGACTCAAATGAATTGCAATGAATAAATGAAAATTAAAAATTAAAATCATTTTTATGAGTTTTCATAAATTATAACAATAAGAATCTAAATTCGGACAAGTAATTACTTTATTAGAAAATTTAGTTTTCTTTCTATAAATTCACAATTCGTTATATCAAAGGCCATTATAACATTTTAATTGATTATCTTTTAAGATCTTAAAAATCTATCAATCACATTACTTCCACTAAAGCCACTTCGCTTCTTCTCATCATGGCAAATTTCTTAACAATTACAGTTATAAAGAAGTTTTATCCTTTCGTGGCAAAAGATCAACTACTTTCTCTGCCGTTGACTCTTTAGTCAAAAGAAGCCTCTTTTACTTTCTTCACCTCTCCTTTATATTTTAGATTTATACGCCAATCTTGATTACTTTAATTTGCAAATACCTTATCATACCATTCTCTTTTATTATGACACCTTCTAAAAGAAGCATTATAATGTCTATAGACACTCTCTACCCTTTACATTTGTCTTATAGATCTGGCAACTCTTCATGTTTACCACCGCCTGTGCAAAAGAAAAATAGAAGGTCATTCTTATAGACTTTTCTTGAATGATACCAACCATTGCCATGATAGAGAGAACAATTAGCCAAAGTCCTTAAAAAATACTAATTCTAGGACATTCCGATCAAATGATAAGACACTCAGTGTTTCTTTGTCATTTATAGGCCATACAGTATAACTCGTGACAGGTATCTCGACACTATCAACCAAGATTATCTGTGGTATAATTCAACTCAATAACTTAGGTATAAAAAAATGTCCTACTCAATAATTCGATTTAAAGAAAATGTCATACATAACCTTAGGATGTTTCTAGATGACTAGAACCACTTTCCCAAGTAAATACCTTCAATAACTTGCGCTTTGTTTGGTTTATAACAAGTAGAGTTTATCCCAAGAGAACTTGAGATGACAGACCTTAATATTCCTAATAATGATGATGGCCTTATTGTTTTGGATTTCGTATTGAAGAGTTGTCTCAACCCACATATTTCAATTAGATAACCCTCTAATAATTAACAAACAAGAAATTGATGATTTTATTGAATAAATGAAAAGGATGGATGAAGAGATTGCAAGACCACCATCACCTAACTCACCTGCCAACTCAATAACACACGGTTAGATTCCATAATGGGACCATCTGTTTTCCAATAAATATACTTTAGGGAATCTTTTATTATTATATTTTGCCTTATTATTTACATTATTGTACTAGGTGAGGTATGATGTGTATTATTAACCTTAGTAAGTCCCTATTTATAAGTTATTTTATTTTGTTTGTCTATATCATGTTTCACTAACAAAAATAAGGCTCTTCTCCCTTTGTATTCAAGAGTTAATTCAATAAAATCAATACTTTCTTTCACTCTCTCTCTAACTTCTTTATAAAAAGTTTCTCTTTCTTTTGAAAACTTAATTATTCAATAGCATAACTTTAGTCACACAGAGATATGAGTATATTCTACGCTTACCTTCATAAGAAAGTATTAGGCTATTGATCCTATTTGAGTTTTAAGTTATATAAGGAGAATTGGTCAACTTAGATCCCTACTAGGCAGGTCTTTAGAGTTTAAGTGCTCGTGAGAGAAGGGCTTCTATCTCAGCTAGTATATCTGAAGTTTAAGTTATAATTATCTTTGTATACCTTTAAACTCTTATAAAGAATATCTCTTATCTACGCAAGATTGGCCTTAGACAAAGCTTATTTCTTATCTTACAATTCCATTCATTATCGTAGGAGTTCAAGTCAAGTTAAGTAAGTTCCTCGTACCCCCTATGGTGAAATTAAACAAACTCAAATAACAATATATCATAATTTTAAAAAAATTCTAAATAGATTGATTTACATAAATTATTGTCTTCTCATATGGATATTGCAAAAATTGCCCTCTTTAATTGGTCATTTTTAGACCATTATTCTTTAAATTAGTAAGGAAAAAAATCTATCAACATTTGGTAAAATAGATTTCTATCATGTGTTGGTCAAGAATAGCTAATTAAATTAATAGCTAATAGGTTCACTACTGACTGACCTTTTGAGATTTTTTCATTTTAGTGTCTAATTATTAAAAAATTCAATTTGATAATTGATCTTTTAAAATTCATTCAACTCAAGTAAAAAAGATAGACTCTGTTAATCTTTCATTGATACAACTATCAAAACATGAATGTAAATATTCCACATAACAAAATGTGCACACATGGAGATTCACGTGTACAAGCTTTCAATCTAGTTACCAACCTTTTAGAAATTTTCACTTCAGTGTCTAATCTTTAAAAGTTTTCAAGTTAATGACTAATTTTTTAAAACTCGTTCAACATAGGTCAAAAGGTAGAATCTTTTAATTTTTTTTATTTATATAGCTAATGAAACCTAATACATGGATATCTATATGATAAAATGTGCATGTCTTTCTAAAACTATTATTTAATTATTTGAAATTTTAATACTATTAAATAAAATTTTAAATTTTAAATAAATTATCATTTCTTATACTTATGATAAATTCATTCTATTATGCAAAGTTTAAATGTATATGCATATATAATAAGTATGAATTTTTCTATAATTCACTACTTTAATAGTTTTGAAATCTCATAAACTTATTTGGTAGCTTTGATACATAGGCCAACTATAGGAAATCCAAATGAACTTAACTCTTTATAATATATATGAAAGAGAAATTAATAAATTAATTACTTTTGTTAATACTTAAAAATTTTCTATTCCAACTATTTATAACTTTTTATTTATTAATTTTGCATTGAGAATATGTTACTAACTATATTTATTTTAATATTAGTTAATAATAAATATAGTTTACTCTTATTTACTCTCGCTTTGTCTCCTCTCCCTATATGTTCTCTCCTGGTTTTCTCTCGATCTATGTCTTCACAACCATTTGTCTCTTATTGATAATCACCTTATTAATGGTGGCTCCACCGTCAACTCTTTCGTGTATAATCATTTTTTCGTATCTAATAACGATTCTTCCAATCCCATTTGGCCTTTGCTATCTTCAATTTGAATGATTCCAATAGTTGACTAAAATCTTTTTTTTTATCATAGCTATATTTGGAGTTCTTTTCATCTAGTTTGTGATTGTTCTAGATTTTGTATATATTTTTTCTATTTGTGATTCTCTTCATCTAGTTCTTACTTCTTAATGCTCATCAAGCTATTGGCTATGTTGCTTAGATGGCTTCTCTCTTCTAGGCATGTATTTTATTGGTTAGACCATTTAATTACTAACTGGTTAAACAAGCTGATTACACGAAAATCGATAATTCTCAAATTATCGTACAAAACGAACCAATTAACTGCTCAGTTTCAAATAAATTTGGTTAAACCGATTGGTTCGATTCAATATGTAAACATGGTTAATTATGAATAAGCCATCTCTCTAGACTTGAAGATATGCTTGGGAAATTTGAGATATAAACAACTTCAAAGCTTAAGAATCAAAGAACTTCATAAAGGAAACTAGGCTTTTTATTTATTCTCTTAATTGAATATAAAATTTTTATATACAGGTTTTGATTAGTAACTAACTTTTAGCTCAACATAATTGTAACCTTTTACAACTTCTAAGTATATAGTTATTTACAAGCTATTGAACATAAAGAAACTAATAACTAATGATTCCACCTAGCTATTACTATGGTATATGTTATATAGGCCCTCCTTAAGATAGAGCTCCATGCTAGTCATAAAAGGTCATCTTGGACAATAAATAAGAGAAAGCAGGAGCTAATAAAGCTTTAGTAAAAAGATCTACTAATTAATGGTTATAAGGAATATGTTGAGGAGGAACAAAATCATGTCTATATTTATCTCTAATAAGATGACAATCTATTTCCAAACGTTTTGTTTTTTCATGAAAAATTTGGATTGTTGTGATATGAACGGTTACTTGGTTGTCATATCATATAAGAATAGAAAAAAAAAAGATATTTGAAAATCATACAGCAAATAGGAAATCTATTGAAGTTTACTTACAGTGGTGGATAAGCTATGGTACTCTGCCTCTACTGAAGACCCAGAAATAGTAAACTGTTTCTTTGTCTTCCATGAAATCAATGCATCTCCTAAGAAAATACAATATCCTATTAAAGAATGCTTACTGAAAGGATGTGTTATCTAGTCTATATCACAGTACACTTGAAGAGTAAATGGATGTTGTATAAGGAAAAATAAACCTTTGATGGAGAATACTTTAAATACTTAAGAACATGAAACATAAATATCCAACGTTATTCTATTCTTACTTGTACAAATTAACTCTTTTTTTTTTGCGACATATGTAATGTCAGATCGTGTGAAGCCAAGATAAAGGAGACATACAACTAGCCATCTAAATTTGTCTAGATTAAATAAAGGGGGGATTCTCATCATCAAACCTACAATTCTTAAGTAGAGGAATAGCAACACCCTTAGAACCTGTCATCCTTTCATCCTTGAATATATCTAAGGTATATTTCCTTTAATTAATGATGGAGATCAAGCATCAGAAGTGGCTTTAAGCAAGACAGAAGGATTGGAACTTATTGGAGAGCTTGGACAGAAAGGAGAAACACTTAAACAAGCTCAACAAAGTGATATTAAGGAAAAAGATTCGTTGTAGAATCTTGGAGGTCTAATGACAAGCTTACATGCTAAGCGTGCTAATGAGACTCTTAACAATCTGATGGTGGATCTGTATGCAAGAGAAGAAGATAAAACCCTTGGAGTCATGTCAATTAAGTTTATAATGATGACTCAAGGCTTGGAGCAATGTGTTGGACTTGCTGAAGAAGGCTGAACCTGTTGCACAACTTGGAACAACAAACTTATTACAACTAGGTTGTTTTGAACATCTTTAGGCCAATTACTTAAACTTCTTATTTTATTTATTTAGAATGTTTAGTTATGCTATCTAGGACTTAAATAAGTGGATTCTAGCCTTAAATAGGCCTATTTAAATTTTAGGTTTGTTTTGGGCCTAATCAGCTTGTTTTTAAGTTTTTCTACGAGGAAGTTTCTTATTTTAGACTATGATGGGCCAAAGCCCAATTCCTACCCTTACGGAGGACAGCTAGGTCATTAGGAATAGTATCAAAACTCCTTTATTTCATGAATGTAGGTAAACTTCATTGATTCAATAATTAGAAAACAAATTGAGTGTTTTTTTTTTTTTTTGCATTACTTTAGAGAAATCCTTCCTTGGTGTTCTTTAAATACTTGGTTTTCATTTAAGCAAGTACTTAGGAAGATCAAACCCATTCCTTATCACCCTTAATCCATCCTAAATTCTGTGGGTATGGTGGAAATACCTTCTAAGTCGTTATTTTAATCTTGCGCAATATTAAACGACTCTTGAATCCTGAATTCTTGATTTATGCTTCTTCCAATCAAAGATGAAGAGCTTATCAATTAACATTCAAACCATCTTTAGATCTAGTTAACTCTAAATATAATAAAAGTTTAGCATATCTAATATCCTTAATTATAAATTGTTAATATAAAGAATTGATCACCTGCTAGATACCACCCTCTTTAGGACCTACCAACAACACATTGTTTACATAGACAATAAGAGCAACATAAGCATCATTCTCCTGTTTAAGGAAAAGACATGGATCATGAATTGATTGGAAAAATCCATACTATTGAAGCTTCTTAGTAAACTATTGCTTCCATTATTTAGATATCTCTTTAAGACCATATAATGATCTCTTTAATTTACAAACTTGAGTAGGTACTTCCTTTGTATATCCTTCAAATGGCTAGGTAAAGTTCTTCATCAATATATCTATGTAAAAATTCATTATTAATATCTAATTTGTGCAAATGTCAACCTTTTATAGCTGCAATAGCTATAAAAATCTGGACTATAACCTTTTTTTGCAACTAGAGAAAAGATTTATGTGTAGTCAATGCCTTGAATCTAATTGTAATTTCTTGCTTGCAACCTTGGTTTTATATCTATCAACAGTTGCATTTTGTTTTAAGTTCATCTTACATACGTATTTTAAACCTATAGCCTTTTTGCCTTCAAGTAACTAAGTAATATCCTAAGTTTGATTATTTTTTAATGCTTACAATTCATCTTCTATAGCACCCAACAAATTTGGATTAATTCTAGCTTACTTAAAAGAATTAGGTTTCTCTATATTAGACACATTAGCTAAAATGAACCTCCAATAAGGAGTAAAATAAGGTGAATTCATATATAGAAATGTATAAGGTGTATAATTGGCGGAATGAACTGAATTATGACAAGTTGGATAAACTATATCAGTAACAACAACATGTGAAATAGAATCATTCATCTAATAAGGTCTCTGTTTTAATCTGGTACTCTTTCTTATAGGTTTCAGGATTAAAGTAAGATGATGAATAGGTTGAGTTACATAAATTAGTGCATAAAAAATGTTCAGAATAGTTGATACTTCTGGTTTAGTAGTATGAAATCTATTTAGAGATCTGGAAATTGTAATGGCTAGACAAAGTTAATGAGCTTGATTGTTTGGATATTTAAAAGGTTCAAGAAAAATATTTTATAGATTTGGTGAATGGACATATTTAAGTGTGTTTGATAATGATTTAAAAGTAAAGATATTCTCTAAAAAGATAACATCTCTAGAAATGAAGGTTTGAAGGGCTTGAAGATCATAGAGTTTATAAGCCTTTTATCTAGAAGAGTATCAAATGAAAACTATTTTGAAAACTTGAGGACAGAATTTATCTTTGAGAGGAAAAGTATTTGAAACAAAACACTAGCAACCCAAGCTTCTCATAAATTGATAATTTGACTTTAATAAGAGAAAAAAGGAGATTTCCGATGAAAAACTAAAGAAGGAAGTATGTTTATGATGTGGGTAGCAATTAGAATATAATCCCAATAGAATCTTCTTGGCAAATTGGATTGAGATATAATAGCTCTAGTTATTTGTAACAACATTCTATGTTTTCTTTCTACAACCCCATTGTATTGAGAAGTATGAGGTGATGTTTTCTAATGTATGATTCCAAAGTTAGAAAGAATGCTTTGACAGTTATGATTGATGAAATCAGTCCTATCAACGATCTTTATGGTTTTTATAAAAGTATGGAATTGGTTTTTGATTAACTTGATGAAATTGTGAATGAATTAAGCTATTTGACTTTTGTATTTTGGCAAATAAGTCTAGGTGGATCTAGAGAAGCCATAAAAAAAATGATTAGAATATAATGAGCACCATTAATAGAACTTTGCTTGTATAGATCCCAAACATCCATGTGTATTAATTCAAAACAACATGTTGTATTGATACAGCTCTTAGGGAAATAAATTTTACTTTGTTTGGACAAATGAAATGCATCTCACGACTGGTATTGAACAATTTGATTATCAGAACAACAACTTAGATGTTTCATTACAACAGTAGAGGGATGGCTTAATCTTTGATGCCAAAAATCAACAATGCTAGCATTTAGACATTGAGCTAACTTATTTGAACATTTATCTAGGATAAAAGAGTAATTACTTCTTGTTTCTCTATTGAAGAATGTGTAGTCAAGGATGTAAAGGCCTCCTATCACCTTTGCCACTGTTAAGACCTCATCATTCATAAGGTCATGTAGAACAAAAAAATTTGCATAGAGAGGAAATTTTATTTTGGCTAATTTGTTAATATAAAGAAGGTGTTTGAATGAAGCAATATATAAGGATGAAATAAGGACAAGTTTATCATTAAGTTTAATGTCCCTTCTGAAATCAACATTTTTTATGGCTCTATCAGACAAGTAGACAGGATTATATTTTTCAACAGGTTTGGGTTGTTAAATAAGTGGATATCATTAGATATATGATTTTAAGCACTTGTCTCCACTATCCAGGAACCATATTCAATTAAACTAATAAAACTAAAACTATAATTTAGAGTGCTATCTACAAAATCATTGAAGTGGGTGAAATTGATTGCATCCCAATCATCATCTACTTACTTTCCTTTAACTTTGAGATACTTGTATCCCTTAATGAATCATGCTCACAACATCATCTTTCTAGTATGCATTTTTACTATTTCCTTATAGTGTATAGTCTAGTGGTGACACAAGCTTATTCATAAACACTTTACCTCCCTTCGGTCCTTTCTTTTATTTTAATCCTTTTAATCATTTAGGATAGCCATGAATCTTGAAACACATTTCTCTAGTTTGACTTCTAAAAAAATTCATAATATTGTTCATCTTCATTCATCTACTTATTGGAATTTCCTCTACCTACCCCTTTATTTCCTTAGATATTCTGATTTCGCACTAACATTGCACTTTTTAAGTTGTCTGAGAAATTCACACTTACTTCTTTTTTTCTTTTTAACCCTTAATATCATTGAATAGGATTTATCTACACTCAGAAGTGGATCCATTATAAGAATTTTACTTCTTACTGTATCATACACATCACTTAATCCCATAAGAAATTGCACCAACTTATCATTTGACTCTAATTCGATTGCTCAATTCATCCTATAGGCGTTTGATTTTGGATAAATACCTTGTTATTGGCATACCTCCTTGAGAAATTGAGCTTATCTCTCTCTTAATTTAATATAGCTATGGTCCATTACTTTCTTCATATCTTTATTCAAGCTCCTTCTATAGATCCTTTTATAAAGTAAGTGAATAGAAAAGATTTACCTATTTCTTTTAATATTGCATTCAAGAACTAAGATGTTCCCATGAAACCCACTCTACACCGATGATCATAACTTAAAGAGTGTTCCTCTAGTTTTTTATATCTTCCATTAATGAAATCCAGCTTTACTTTTGCTTATAAACCAATTTTTATGGCTCGGCTTGAGAAAGATAGTTATTTCCATTTAATAGTGTAGTTACCGGTATCATCCCTAGATGATTTGAGTTTTGTAAATATAATGGAATTTCATCATTGTCTATTATATTATCCGATACTTCTTCAATCTGTGTTCTTATTCCTCTTATGTTTTCCACCATAATTCAATTAGTAGAAATTTATGAAGAATTATTTACTAGAACAAGACAATATGAAGCTTAAAACTAGATCTTAATCTTACTCTCACACCATAAACAAAAACTTAAAAGCTTAAGAATCAAAGAACTTTAAAAAGGAAATTGAGTTTTTTTAAAATTTATTCTCTCAATTGAATATAAAATATTTATATATAGGTTTTTGATTAGTAATGGTGATATTGTTGCCTGCACCCAAATTTAAAAGAAATAAGCTCTATCCAAATGAATGTAGATAGAGATAAGTAGAGATCATTCCCACGAGGAATTCTTACGATGAATGTTAAACGAATCGAAAGAAAAAAGTAAAAAGGGGGGGTTTTGATTTAATTGTAAATTTAAAGAGATAAAAGCTTTAAAAATTGAAAATAACGAAAATAATTAAATTTGGAAATTCAAGAAACAAACCTTGGTCTTCGGGTCATCGTCATTATCAGTCTAGTATGAATCATTGACATAAAAATTCAATTCATTAACAAATACTCATTAGGGGTTGTTTTCTCTTAAGAATAAATAATTAGAAACATGTATTCTAATTACCCTTACTAATCAATAACCTAGATACG
>JAOXYD010000008.1:16146128-16159679 GCA_028565735.1 Pinacopodium congolense | reverse complement strand
TTAGATTCAAGGATCAACCTATTATAAATTATACTTATTATTTTACATGCATTATTATAAGAATACAATTTTGAATTTATTAATATTATTTTTACTTAATAATAACTGAATACTTTAATTCTATTTTTAAATATTATGTAAAAATATTTATTTATAAGATGAATTTATATTAAAAATTTTAAAATATGTTATTAATATAACCTTTTTATTTTTTTCAATTAAGTAACTAATCTTTGAAATTTTTTTCGATTGAGTGATTAATATTTAAAAAATTAGCCATAAAAGGTAAAAAAGTTGAATGAGTCAAGTCGGATCAGATTATTAAATCGGATTGGGTCGCCATGTCAGCGTCGTCAATTTTTAACTAATGATGTCAACCTTTTCAACTTAATTAGTTAACTTTTCAAACATCAATTACTCAATTGAAAATTTTAAAAGTTTAATCGCTTAACTGAAAAAATATAAAAAGTCAATTACCTTTTTTATTGTTAATCCTTAATTTAATTTAGTAATTATGTACTATATCTTACCGATCTAATTAATTGAATACAAATTATTAAGCACAAGTATTTAGTATATTTATTGTAATTTGAATTTCAACCTCAAAATTGGATTCAGTAAAACAAACTAAAGACTAGAATCAATTAAATTCAATTTTTTCGAAAAATAATTTTAAGAAAAATAAATTACAATAAAGTCAAATTTTAAAAATGATCATAATTAGTTATACACATTAGTAATTTTAGTGTATTATTAGTTTATAATGTAAATAAAACCATACATTATATAAAATTTTTAAAAATATTATCCTTATTTTCTTTAATATTATTTTATTATCTTTTCTATCGAAAAAAATACAAATAGCTACTGAGTCCTGCTTGATTTATTTTTTATTATAATTTTTAATTGTAATTTTTATGTTTTTGTATTGAATTTTATGTCAATTTTTTTACTATTTTTTCAATTTTTATGTTATATTAATATTTTTTTATACTATTTTTTTATTTGTATGATGAAAAAAAAAAACTCAAAACAAAATAAAAAAAACCCAAACGAACATCAGTTAAGCGCTCTGCTGCACCTCGAAAACTTTGAAACACATTGGCATGTAGGTTTTCTGGATCCTGCATCTGGTGTAATATTGAAATCTCTGACAATAATCGCGGGAAAATTTTGTACTCTTTCCATCCTCTTTTGGGTTAATTAATGGAACGCCTTCGTCCTAGACCAAGGTTGGTGTTCTCGGGCTTCTTAAAGGCTGAGGTATGATCTTTTTGGACTAAGCTTCGTAATTTTTGTGCTCTATCAACAATTCGCACATCTGGGCACACACACTCTCTCTCTCTTTTCGCTTTAGTGATTGGATGGGTATACTTTTCAAATTTGTTAAAGACTCGCGTGTGTTTGTCAAATTTATTGATCTGTGTTAATTTCACATCTTTGAATAGTGTTATGTAGTCAATTCTGTGGAGTCGTTTCTTTCCTTGGTTGGTTTTCCTGGGGCTGAACTTTGTTCCTTTATGGTTATATTTGAGCTTCTGTTGGATTCTTGTCATTATTAATTTAATTTCATTTAATTTTCGAAAAAAATAGTGGGTAAATTTGTGTCAATGAACTGGTGTTCAAGTCATGTTGCCCCTTTCTCTTACGCTTGCCCAAGATATTTCAGAACCTAATTCTAATAAAAAATGGCTTGTCTTGACTTTCTTGTGAAGAATACGATGTTTTCATTGTTAACTTCAGATTGTATGAATCACATTCCATTTAGCCATCTTGTTTAGATATAAACCGTCCAAAGTTTTGAGATTTTTCTCAGTAATTTGTAGTTTCTGGCCATGGAGAAAGGAGTTCATATTATATTAGTTCATTATTTATTATGAACCGAAACTTCTATGAATCATCTATCGAATTGCGTATGCTTTGTTATTTGACGATTGTTTCCCCCAAAATCTTTTTTCATTTGAGGTTGAGTCAGTTTACTTGTTCTTTAGATTATATTGGTCAAATGTTTCATCTATTAGTGTTGCTTCTTATTTCTTGTTTGGGCATGGTATGTGATTTTATTAGTCTCTCGTGCAATGGTACAATAAAATGTTTATGGATCCAATCATTTATGCAGGTCGAAAAGATGGAAAAATTGCTTAAGGAATCAGAGAAACCATTGAAAAAGGAATTTTACCAAAAACTTGCCAGAAGTTTTAAGTGAGTTAGCTTCTACTTTTTTGTAGTTTCAAATTATTGATTACTTTTGATCACTGTTAATAGGATGCTTGACAACCAACCCTCCTGCTCCCCAAAACCAGAAAGAAATAGAGAAGAAATGAACTCACTTTGTTGTAGCTTGAAATTATTGATTACGTTTGATCACTCTTAATAGGATGCTTGAAAACCAACCCTCCTGCTCCCAAAAACCAGAAAGAAATAGAGAAGAATTGAAAAACCATCTCTTGATGCATATGAATCCCCACAGCTAAAAAGGAAGTTTATCAAAGATTTATGGTTTCATGGCGGTCTGAACTCATGTTGTATACTGTCCAATTATTTTTTATATTACTTGACAGATACCTTTCTTATTTTTCACTTTTGTATACCAATATGTAACTCATCTAATGATTAACGGTTGTCTTCAAGGTGACATTACATTCAATTTTGTCCATTTCTCCACTTAGGGTAATCTTGTAATGTTTCATGGTTAATTATGATTGATTGGACCCTAATTCATCTTTGTTTTACTTATGTTCTTGTAGTTCTTCTTCTGGTCGAGCTGGAAAACCAGTTGTTAGATGGACTGAGGTTCTGCGTTGTCACACCCTTCTATCTTTCTGCTCTTTGATCACGATACACTTATTACCAACTTTCTTGTGCAATAATGACTACAACCTGTTGTTTGTGTGTATCTCACTTTACAATGATTTGTAGGTACAAAGCTGGTTCCAGAAAAGTCAACATTGTTTCCCAGCCAAGGTTGTTTCTTCAACTGATACCTTGAAAGATGAATTTTCCCTTCCTGAGGCGAGCCCTTCAAATGAGGCGAGAGAAAGGTCTCAAACAAAGAAAGGTTATTTAAAGCTTCCCTTGCTTCCTAAGGCAGTGTCTAGAAACAAATTGCCATAATTTCGTGCTTCTGGTACTTTGCTTTTAAATTGTCATGCAATGATTATCCTATCTTTTCTATCATTGGAGTTTATCTTCTATTAGTTGTTTCTCTGGTTATCAAAAAATCTGCATTTTAAGAGAGTAATTTATTCTCGAGTTTGAATATTTGATCAATGGTGAGCAAAAGAAATAAACGTTTCCATGGATATATTTAAGTGTATTGTAATCAAATACTATGTTATTCAAAGATTTCACGATATCAATTTCTACATCTACATTGTGTAAAACTACAAGAACATCCTATTTGTTTTGATAATCAATGACAAAATTGAGGAACTTCCTTGTTACTTAATGCAGTTGAGAATACTGAGGTAGACGAGCAACAAAAGATAATTTTTATATAGTCTTTTTCTCCATGGGATTCTTTCCCTTTACATCTTCAAGTCTAAGTTGACTTTCATTCATGAATGAAGTCCTTAGTAAAGCAGCCAATTTTTCCACTACATGTTGAACTTCTGTGCCTGGTGTTGCTTCTCTTTACAGTCCTTGAATCTGAGAATGATTTCTTTTCCAATAACAATGGTCTTTGTTCTAAAGCAGAAGAAAAGGCACCAGATCTATCCGAGTTGGAATTTGAGGCCAGATCATCCAAAGATGGGGCATGGTTAGTGCCAAATTCTGTGTCTTGGTAACCATTTTTGATTTGCGTATCTCTGCACGGAAAATATGCCTTCATGGGTAAAGCCTCAAGGGCCTTCTTTGAGGCGATAAAAAGTTCAAGGCCCAAATATCTTCTTGGACCCTGAGCATAATGTCCATTTCTATGCCTTTATTTTCAAAAACCTTGATCATTAGTGCTTATTGGAGAAGCTGGAATTTGTCCGAGTTTTTTTTTCATTTATACTAGAGGAAGCACAGGAAATTTGTCCTCATTTTAATTTCTTATGGGAAGTTTGTCTCATTGAGTTGATTTCAGTTTGGTTTCATTTTGGCAGGTACGATGTAGATATGTTCATTTCTCATAGGTTTCTTGCATCAGGAGAAGCTGTAAGTACACATCTCAATATAGATGCAAGCATGCTAGTCAAAGTAGAACAAAAATTGAATTCTAAGAGTGCCACAACGAATATGGCCATTATCGGTTTTTGTGGAAAATGAAAATAGGGATCAGGATTAATTAATTGGATAGGAGGAGCATCGTACAATTCTTAGAACAAATTATGTGATGTGTATTATCATTTGTTAAAGGAAGTTCGTGTTAGATTTGTGGGATTTGGAGCTGAGGAAGATGAGTGGGTGAATGTGAAAAATGCAGTACGAGAACGCTCTATTCCTCTTGAGCATTCAGAATGTCAGAAAGTACAGGTTGGAGATGTTGTATGCTGCTTCCAGGTGATTTTCAATCGATTGTAAACGTGATTTCCATTTCTACGCATAAAATTAACAGGTATACTGATTCGAAACAGGAAAGGAGGGACCAAGCAATTTACTATGATGCTCATGTCAAAGAAATCCAAAGGAGAATGCACGACATAAGGGGCTGCAGGTGTCTTTTCGTGATTCAATATGATCACGATAACACCGAGGTTAGGTGCCCATAATTTTCGTCCTGTTAGTTGCCTTACGCGGATATCAATGTAGTAGCTTACATGGAACGAATGCTTGTTTTCACCAGGAGCAAGTTCGATTGAGAAGATTGTGTTGCAGACCGGCTTATTAAGGTTACGACGCCCGGAACTTTCTACCCAGTTTAAACAGATTTATGTGCTTTAAAATTTGAGCCGTGTACGGGGTAGAGGGATATATAGTTGGCCATATAAGCAGATACAAATGCCGTACACTAGTCGATCTTAATATGCTTGCTCATGTTATCAACTCAGCGATTATTCTTTGGTGCCAAATGCGGATGTCTTTGCTCACATGCATATTCTTTCTCTCGTCCCATCGTTTACGGTTTAATTGGGTAGTGCGAGGGCAATATTTTCAAAACAGAAACGTATTCGACTCGTGGGTAATTGCTTATGGCACTAAGTAAATCTCAATTGTTTCCAGATTCGCTTGAAACATTCTAATGAACGGATTGAAAATATGTTTTCTTTAGGCCTTTACTATTTTTGCAAAAAGAGAGCGACTTTCTATTTTCCCCCGCTTTCCATAAATTCATCATTCTCAACACGAAGCGCATACCAAGAAGCCATGTTGACAACTTTTTTTCCACGCTCCACAACATCCTCAAATCAAATCGGGGTAGGTTTGCTTTTTAATTTTTTAGTGCATATTAATCTGAGCACCAGATGCTATTCGGGGACGATTATGGAGAATTATTTGGAGCAGTGTAAACCTGTAACCAAATCATTTGAAGCAGCGTAAACCTGTAACCAAAAAATAAAACGAACCTTTTAAAATCTAAATACCTGTTGGCAGTAAACAAAACTCCAAATGGACATCACAATTTTACATAGTGAAACCTCGACAGTTGAATCAAGTACAAACAATACATGCTCCCGGATCAAAGATCTCCAAGTTTACAGTTGTATGCCATAGCAGAATGCTACCATCCACCTTTTCTCCGTACTAGCTAGACCACAAACACAAATTATAAACATGCAGGTTAGATGTAGTTTAATCAAACCAAGTTTCAGATCAGTGAATCTAAGCACCTTATTTTAACCCCCATTTTATCACAGGTTCACTAAATTCTGTGCTGAAAACAAATATCTAGATTCGGTAACAGGAGCATTTACAAGTTCTAGAGGCAGTAGCAAAACCATTGTTCTCGTTAACTGATTCCTCAAAAGAACTAACAATTAGCATAGCAAAACACAATTCAACAGGTAGAGTATTTTCAACAATGAAAAACACTGATACTGATCTTCCGCATTTCAAGTTTAGCCCATCCATACAAAAGACACCATAAAATTGCAAATCATTGATTAGATCTATAGCACAGTTTCTAATGCAAAAGTGCTGTAATTGACTTACGACCTTAACACAAGATTTGACAAATCTCTCCAAGTTGAGAGTTCTATGCACATGGGGTTGCAAGTTTTTTTCTTTCTTTTTTGGGGGGGTTGCTGAACAGGATGCAAGAGGTATGGTGATAATGGGCTGCATACCGTAAGTATGAAGATGAATGCCTTCAAAAGATGAAAGAAACAAATGAAGATGTTGATCCCAATGAGCATGGACAAACTGCCACAACAGAGGATACAATGAATAATGTTTCAAAAATGGTTTGTAAAATCAAATTGCAGATAATCATTTCACTTACCAATAGGGAAACCTTGAAAATCTGACGCAGTATACTTGAGCAAAGTGGATGCTATCTACAGGAATACCTTATGCAACTCTGATTTCTGCTTGGTTGCAGTCCATGCAGTGAATCTATGGAGACATCCCTAGAGGTACTGATAAATTCCCCAGTGAAATATCCCACGATTTGTGCAGGAAATCAATGAGTTCTGAGAATTGAACCGCAAGTGCAGGGACAAAACATGATGTCTTGCCCACAATGTTTCTGCTTTGAAAATCTTCTTGCGTGAAAACAACAACTATTTCACCACACTACATAAGAAACAAAATAAATAAAGCATTCAAAGGAAATTCAAACAACTGCAACTTTGTTTGTTCTTAAATATTATTGATTGAACATATAGCGTATCATTTACAAGCCGAAGGCCAAAATAAGATAGATTGACAAGCAAATAACATGGAAAATGCAACAGATTGAGATGGTCATGCACCTAAATGAATGCAGTTGACATGCAAAAAGCACAATAGTAAACCAAGTACTTAGTATACTTGGCTTTTTCCAACATAAAGCAGAAAACATGAGAAGAATGCCATAACTTTGGCAAAACCATTCTGTTCAAGATGATATGATGGAGGAGAAAAATAGACTAGCAAAAAACAAAGAAAATGCAACTGACTGAGATGGCCATGCACCCAGATGAAGGCAAATGCTGATTTGCAAGAAGCACAATAGTAAACCAAATACCATTTAGTCTGTGCCCATAAAGCATGAGAAGAATATCCTTTCTGCTGAAGATTTGATGGAGGAGAAAAAGGAGGGAGGGTATTTGCATGCTCAAGAACAGTAACAACCTAGCCAGTCATTTTTATGTAGAAAATGCACCATTTTTGTTCTCCACCAGAACAGTTTATAAGTACCATCCATATTATAAACTATGCATATTTATGTCAAAATTACAAAGTGCTCACTAAAGTGTACAAATTAAGCACATTCAAACATCAAACAAGTACGGAAAGAAAGATCACAAAGACCTTTTTTAACAAGTCCAGGAGTAGCAAAGCAAAGTTAAGTACAGACTGTTGCCATGAGTGGCTGTAAGCCCACTTCAAAATCATGATAGGACACTTTCAAAAATTATCATCAATGTTGAAACTTAACCTGTGCACACACCTTCAACTAGGTGATCACTGTTTGTAACTATACAAACTTCTTTAGGAACAAATAATTAATCCCATCCTAGATAATATGTAAGTTCTAAGGTTGACGGGGGAAAATATTGACACAATTGAAAGACTGTGCACAGGTTTTTGTAAGATTTGTGTGATCCCGGCAATAAAGTAGGATTTTGCATACATATACTCCACAATGCAGAGATTAGTTGATCTTATTTCTGCAGAGCTTTGCTTCTTCAAAAAGCACAAGTTATAAGCACTCTCTTCTATGTCATAATAAGGCATGACCATTGAATCCCAAAAATCCCTTGTGGCTCATGAGACAGTTCTACCATAGCAAACTGATGCAATATAGAGGTTCTTTGCCCATTTCTCCTGAAAATTGATGGAAAAAAGTAAGTAGACAGAGAATTAAAAAAATCTACTCTTGTAAGCAAATAAAATTAAAATGTTATTAATATGAATATAAATACAGCAAAACAATAATAAAAATGAGAAAACTAACCTTGACATGTGTACTAGGAAAAGCAGAGGTTCGGAGTGTCTCCTGAGTTTCATCAGCAGGTTTTCTTCTTGGCACACTAAGAACAAAGGCAGCTTGATCCCATGTTGCAGCTGTTGAAGTGATACGATAGCCACTATCCCATCTTCGATGAATACCTTCACTAGGATACAGAAAATCCAGCTCCACAACCTATCATTATAAGGCAACACAGAAAAATATTAGGAGAAAATTTCCCAACCAAAATGCCATTCTCTTGAGTTGAGATCTAGAGAACTTAGCCAGACCTGATCCGAAAACCCCGCACCACGGGACATAACAATTGCCCATCTACTTCCGGCAGTGGCCATAGCAGTGACATAGAAACTCTCTCTCCACTTCTTGTTGATCCACTTGAAAGGAAATGAATCACTAACCTTGTATGATTGCTGTAAATACTGGGTGCCTAAAATCAATGAAGATAAAGTTAAAAGAAAATTTAAAACGTTTTACCTAGTTAGATCATAAAGATATATGGACTAACCCTTGGACATAACTACTAAAGAGCTCCCATTATTAGCTCCAGCAATTGCACTTATGTAGTAATTCTTCTCCCACTGTTCCATTATCCATTCCTTCAAAAATAAAGAATAGAGTCAATAGATTCGAAAAAGGCATTTAGCTGAAATTTTAAATAGCACAAAATGTCGTGTAGCTATACAAAGCATATTAGCCAACTCATACTATTATGTAATGCTGCTCAGGAACACCACTTAACCAACCTTGTGGAGAAAGTATGGGGAAAGCTCATAAACTTGGGCAGTAAACCCAGTGCCTGCATCCATGATTAAGGCCCATAGGTTTGAGCAAGAAGCCACACTGCTAATAAACAATCCATCTTCATTTCCTTTCTCTATGTGCTGGGGCAGCCGCACATCTGCAACATTATAATGATACCTACAACAGAAGATGAGGACATGAAACTTGTTTTTATTTTTCATAAAAATTGAAGAACTTGATGGTAATTATTAGACACATACCTCTGTTTCATCGGTCGACGTGCGTTGTACACACTGATCCATTGTGTGGCAGGCATTCCCATCCTTATTTTTTTCTTTGGTTGTTCATCTTCCTCTTCTTCCATTGTCAACCGTCCCCTCTTATGACCAACCTGATATATGAGCTTCAGAATTCAAAAATAACAGGTCAAAATGACATCCCCAGCAAAATACAAAAAACTATGAATAATTAGTCAACAATAAGATGTTCATTAAAAAGATAAGAAGTACCTTCTGAGCACCATCAGTGTTTATAGGCCTGATATCTGGATTCGGACCAACAATCCCATCAAAAAGAGAGATGTATTTTGCATAGTTAGGCTCTTCATCAAACTTCAAATTCACAACATACTCAACAAACTGTCTAAAAGGCTGAGGACAAAAGCAACATAAAGTTTCTGGGGAGGTGGCCATCTTCTTTTTGCAAACAAGGAACCCTTTGTTTTCCCCCTACAGAAACATCTGCATTAATGACAATGATAAGGCCTATACGTGCATAAACTTTTAAGGGTAGATAATCAGCAAACCTGATATCCTTGCCATGGCAGCCGGCCACGAAGAAGAAAAATAAGAGTGTATGCAAGAGATTCCAAGTCATCTCTCCTACTACCTGTTCTACCAAGATGAGCATGAACACTAGCATATCGCACTGTTCCCCTGTAAGTATGTCAATGAGTAAGCAACAATAGAAGTTTAAATCCCCACACAGTGGGGCACATAGACAACAAAAAACCATTTACTCAACCTGAAAACATCTGGGCGTTGATCATATTCGACATGCAGTCCAGTACCACTATCACGCCACCTAGTCGCTGTAAGGTTAAAAGGTAACAAAATGAGTAAACATCACTATCCTTCATTCTAGAGATAGCACTATGTTCCCAAAAAAAAAAAAAAAAGAAAAAAAGATTAAACTACTTACCCAAACCAAGGTCTACAAGAAACAACCTTTTCTCATCCAGGGTCCCTGGAGGACCAAGCAAGAAGTTCTCAGGTTTTACATCTCCATGTACATATCTGCCATAGCAGAATAAAGCAACCTAAATATATTGATTTTTCTTTCCAATTTTCAGTAACACATAAAAAATAACAAGAGAATTAACATGATATTCTCACACAATCACAAATAACGTGCAGACTTTACGTAAAACAGATATAAAACATGCCAATGATTTGAGCAAGAACATAAATGATCTGTAAATTTAGGCTATTAGATTTTAGTATTGAAGATGTAAAAAATATAGGCTTAGGAAACAATCCTCATATTTGTGAATAAGAACTAGGATTCCCCTAGGGTTTGGAAAGAACGAACTAATAATATCACAGCAATGGATTCCTACAATCATCTCTTTAGTTTAAGAATCACTACTAGGTGGAAAAAAAAAGGCACCAGACTTCTCAGATAACAGTTGTAGAATCCTACAGACATCACTCCTCTTAATCATAACCTAAGTGAGAATCCTTGAAAATATCCATACTAATTCAACTTTTATTAACATATAAAGTTCAGTAAAATGTACTATAAACGAAAATTTTTTTTAAACTATTATGAAAATTAGCAAAGAGACATAATATTTTAAGACTTAAGCTAATCTCATCCCTGTCAACATTGTTGAACAAAATTCTTACAGGTAGATATTAGAATGATGGTGTTGATACTCGCATGTTAAGAGCCTCATACATGACAGCTTTAGGATCAAAAGTAGGTGAATAATAAATACATCAGCAATGTCCAATACACTCTAGTGCATCCATATAGCAAGGAAGCTAGCATTAAATTGTACTAAACTAACAATGATAAAAGTGACCTTTCAACAATGTGCTCCCTCTATACACAAATAACATGGAACAGTAAAGTGGGAATAAATGAATAATACCCTTTGGAGTGCACCTTCTCCAATATAGAGATTGCTTCAATAGCAATACACGCAACCATTTCAATAGACATCCTGAAATTTAAACAAAAAGAAAAGGTTAAAGAATGATAAATGACTCAACCTATTTCACTCAAGCATGTTGACTCATAGTAGTAACAAATGGATAATTTAATTAAAGCTTCCAAAAGAACTTACGTGTGTGAATTGTTGTTCCAAACATCCCATAAACTTGGCCCAAGCATGTCCATGACCTGAATACATCAAGGATTTGTTGTAGTAATAATGATGTAGGGCAAATAGAGACCATTCTAACAGTTTGATGAAACACGTATAAATTGTCAAATGGAGGATGTTTTTGGAATCTTTTAATTTGTTGAAATTTAGGATTTTAGGGCTAGAATTCATGAAATAACTCCTGAATTTTGTACCAAGAACTAGAAGTCATACCTAGGCTTTGAATCAAATAAAAAAATTGGAATAAAAATGATAGGATTTTAAAAATCTCTCGAATTTTAGAACCATTCCCAATTGTTTAAGAATCACTCTTAGAGAAAAAAAGTTCCACACTTAAACCCTAAACTAATAAGAAAAATCAAAATAGAAAATTTCTCCTTTTCTAATAAGGAAAACTAAATTACTTTTTTTATAAAACTAATAACTGCAAAATAAGAAAGCTTATTGAAAGCTCAAACAGCATACCATGACATAGTAATCACCCTGCCTGCCTTTGTAATGAACTCGTGGCACACCATGGCTGCCTCCAAGGGCACTATACAAGCAACACGGATACAAGATGTCATAAGACAACTTTTCATTAGCTTCATATTATTCCAATTCAGCATTAAAAGGTGAACGATCAAACTCACTTGTAAACTTGCCATTCATAAGGTGGTCCATAATTACATCCTTTGCTGCTTCTATGCTCAAATTTCAAGGCCACCTAAGGGTCGTATAACACATGGAATAATATATTTGGCATTATATATAACAACCAACAGAAATCAAACAGCCATGAAGAAAGATTGAGAGTATACCTCCACAGGTCCAGAGCCTGCTCTTTCACTTGTACTAGTTGAAGTACTACGGCGACCAACATATACCTGTCCAAACCCTCCTTTACCTAACTTCCTATCTATTCTGTACAGTGGTGAGCCTCCAACTGATACCTGTTGCAAACAATTACACACACAAAAAAAAAAGAAAAAAAGAAAAAAAGATTTTGATTACAAACTTTTCCATCATCCAAACGAATAAGAGCAAGCAGTACAGAAAGAAATGACCTTTTCGGGGAGAGGAGCCGTGCTAACTTCGTCCTCGGCCCCAGGGCCCTTGTCGGCGCTGCGGCCGCCACTATCGTAATCATCCATCGACTTATTCTTCTTGTTCTCGCCAACTACCTCTTTCAAAACCCTAGTCTCGTTGTCTTCCTTAAGTGGCGTCGTTGCAGGATGCACAGATCGTATCAATAATAAACGAGTGAGGTTAATCGGAATAGTGGGGGTTACCTGGGACCTGATATCTGTGTTTGGCTAAGCAGCTGAGGCGTCATAGGAGGGGGAGAGATTCATGTAGGTTCTAGAATCGTCTAATCAGAATTTGGGATTGGTTTTCACAAAAGAGCAATTAAAAAGAAAGAAAAAAAAAAGAAATGTTATAGATAGGAAGAGGGAGAGGGAGAGGGAGAGGGAGAGGGAGAATAGGGGTTGGGTAAGCGAGAGAATTTGAGAGATCTGTGGAGGCAAAGGAAGAAAAAGGGATTCTTCTAATCCTCATGCTCCCACGTACACAGAATGGACTGTCCATTTTATTGATCTTTCGTTTTTCTCTTTTTCTTTAATTCACTTCTGTTTTGTTTTTTTATGTTCTTATATTATAAGAATCAGGCAAAGGTCTATATCCGTCCTTAAATAGCATTTTATCACACTATTTTTTTTTAATCAAAATACTTTCAAATTTAATGACACCACCATTTACATCCAAATTTGTTTAGGACAGGGGCTTTTTGAATTCCAACTAAAATCATAAATTCCACGCGGTTATCACACTATTTTTTTTAATCAAAATAATTCCAAATTTAACGACGATACTATTTACATCCACATTTATTTAGGACGGGGGCTTTTTGAATTCCAACTAAAATCATAAATCCAACCCGGACCTAAACCTTCACTCAAACTAAATCAAGTTCAAAAGCCAAGCCCACAATCGGTTCAAATTCATAGATTTAATCAATTAAACTCAAACCTCAGACTTAGCACCTGTTTGGTTAGGTTTTTAAAAGAATAATAAGTATTTTTTTAACATAAAAGTATTTTTTGAAAAAATAGATGTTTGGCTGTAACATTAAAAAGTGCTTTTTTAATAGATTTAACTTTTTCAACAGTTAAAAAACAGTTTTTTAAAAAAGCTCTAATTTAATATTTTTCAAAAAAATACTTTTTCAGGTAGATGTTTCAGAACAATTAATGACAATTAATAATCTTAATTTTTAATCTATTTTGTTCTTATATTTTTAACATAATGCTCGTAATACCCCTATATCCACATATCTCCATAATAAATTTTGTATTTAACATATCAAATTATTTTAACTAAATTATTTTGAGATTTATAT